>CM035359.1:5302855-5370355 GCA_020137815.1 Hormiphora californensis
GTATAATCTACGGACGCTTTGTCGCCTGTTTACTTCATCTAGTCTGTATCCAAACCTTCTTCAATACCTTACAAAGCGAAGAAGGAGAAAACTAAACAAGTCTCTCTCACACAACACCTCCTTCTTCCCCAGTCTCGAGTCGGGGCTCTCCACCTTCCTTGCTGCTTCACTTTACATACGTGCCTATATTATTTAATATTCCGGTCAATTATCATCCCGCTAGGTTGATGCTGAAGGTATCGGCAGTACCGAACACCGACCCTGACTCGGGGACTTTCTGGCCGTATGGTAGAATTGATCTGGCTGAGCTTGAGCTACCGGACTACGTTGTCATGGAGGCAGGAAGATGTGATGCAACTGTGGCTGAGGTACGTGGGGAGATGGGACAGGAGGGGTGAGGTACGTGAGGGAGATGGGACAGGAGGGGTGAGGTACGTGAGGGAGATGGGACAGGAGGGGTGAGGTACGTGAGGGAGATGGGACAGGAGGGGTGAGGTACGTGAGGGAGATGGGACAGGAGGGGTGAGGTACGTGAGGGAGATGGGACAGGAGGGGTGAGGTACGTGAGGGAGATGGGACAGGAGGGGTGAGGTACGTGAGGGAGATGGGACAGGAGGGGTGAGGTACGCGAGGGAGATGGGACAGGAGGGGTGAGGTACGTGAGGGAGATGGGACAGGAGGGGTGAGGTACGTGAGGGAGATGGGACAGGAGGGGTGAGGTACGTGAGGGAGATGGGACAGGAGGGGTGAGGTACGTGAGGGCGATGGGACAGGAGGGGTGAGGTACGTGAGGGAGGGTTTTAGAACGCCTCACTACACGACAAAAAAATCCAAAAAAAAATGCCCAAAATTCCTGTAAAATCGAAAAAACAAGATAAAAGAAAAGTTTCAGGCATCCTGACAACCTTTAAAGGTGCTCAAAATCGATCATATTTGGCTCATTTTAAGCCAAATAACGGCCAAATGGCCGGAGACAGGGCCGAAGCCGACCCCCACCACAACCCACGCGGCCACTGCCTCCAAAAAGCACCCCTGAAAATCCCCCGAAACCCACCACGAGCAAAGACACAGAATATCCATTCCTCGGGCATGGCCAAGCATCCCATCAACACGACGAGACAGGAACTCAACTCCGACACCCACCCCCACCCCACCGAAGACGCCGACCACCCTAGTGCCCTCGGCTCCCCCAATCTCCTCCCAAGATTGCCTCCACCGTATAACCTTTAAACGCATCTTATTATCCAATTATCTAATTAACCTGATAAGATAGAGACTTAATTCCAGCACATACCAATGCGAGGACGCCGCGCTACACACCTTAAGGCTTAATGCCCCCTATTTCCTCCCCAGTCCCCACTCGCTTCTCGAGATGGCCCTGACCGCACACCGCCCTTGTCCTAGGCAGGTGAAAAACAAACACGGAAATGACCGACCCCTTCATGACGGAACCCGCGGTAAATCCCCTTGGTGGTTCCAGGGACCATTGGAGCGCCTGGAAACCTCTCCCAAATCATTTAGTTCCTTTTTACAACATGACTGACCTAAGAATAAAAATGCGGTGTCTTAATTTAAGGAACACACAAACAGAAAAAAAAGAAAAAAACAGCTCAGAGATAAATGGTTCTAAAAGCTAATAGCCCAACAGAGTTATGTTGTGCGTAGCCGGTCCTTAGAGCTCTAAAGAGTTAGATACGCATAACAGACTCAGAGTCTCTTTAATGTGCTACTTGCTGCACAAAGCAGTGCAATGCCACACAATGGTCAAAACGCGTCCGTCAAAACGTGTCCACTTCACAGTATGTAGCTGCAAAATTTAGCAAAGTCTCATTGCCGTACGGTTCCCGTCGTTATCGTTGATTCAGGAGGGGTCCTGAGTAGGGGGTGCAGTAGGGGCTGGAGGTGGGCGAGGTAGATCATACATTTCAATTTCAACAACTGGCACCACCCGTTTCATCTTGGCCCGGATGTAATCGTAGCCAGCCTTCCAGAAATAGCCTCTAGCTCTCATACTTCGGGCCATGCTGTAAACTTTGTCGCTGTACAACATAGGATTTATCACCGAGTTGATGGGTAGGAGGATGACAGAAAATATGTCGTAGTACGATGTTGCATCAATCACCTCTGCCATGTGGAAGCAAGATGTGACCATCATGGGTAGCCAGCACATCAAATCTGTCGCAATGATGAGTGTGACTTTTCTTTGGGTCTTCTGTTGTTGTTTGAGACGTTGCTTCATCGCTGGGTTGACATGGTTTTCTCCGGCAAGTGCCGCTGCCATCAACCTCTGAACGCTCTGCCGTGTGTAGTAACCGATGACAACGTAGCAGAAACAAATCATAGCCAGACAGGAGATGTTGAGCACTTTGAAGGCAAGGACATAAAAAAAATTGGGGGTCATCGGGGAGGACAAAGTATTTAAATAAACAAACCCCTTCATTACCATAGAAACCAACTAGATTGTTCAGTCCCTCCAAGTTACCATAGTCTGTTGTGTACATGCCACGAACTAAAGAAGTTATCTTGTCCCACCGCATTACCTCACTATCCCTTTTGATCTTCAAAAACCTGCCATAGTAACCTTCAAGAACCTGCAAGTGCTCTTCCTTCCCCTGGACACCCACAAAGAACTTTAGCTGCTTACTCCAAGTTTGGCCGTTCACAAAAAAATCCTCGAGACGGCTGTTAACCTTGGTCAGGATTACGGGCAGGCTAGAAACCGCGGCAGCAAACATGCCTAGAATGGGAGCCAGTTTGAAGGGGCTGCAGGGTAGGGTTTGAGTGCAAAGGCTTCTACTGATCCCCACGGCCCGACTGATACTAAGAAAGGTCATGGAGTAAACGGAAATGCAGCTTCCAAAAGTACTAAGGATACCCAGTGCGTCACACGGCCATCCGGATAGCCATGTGGTTTGGTTGAGACAGTACTTGTCGCCCTGGACAAAGTCGGAGATAGTGATGAGAAGAAGGTAGACCCCTGTCATGGCATCACCGACACAAACCATAGACACCAGGACCTGGTTAGTGAGGGCTATCTGGTTCATCTTCCCAACTATGATGTCCTTCACATTGTGAAACAGTGTCCAGATGTTCAGGAATGTGGCTATACTGCCAAAAACTATGGCGATACCTTTAAGAAGGGGTGTCAGGATTGCCTTGGAGCAATCCTTGTTACACTCATCAGAGTAGTCAGAGCAGTGAATCACACCATCACACTTCTTGTCCAGAGAGAGGTACTGTGCGGATGTGAGACACTTGAAATGGTTGATACACCGTCCCTCGTCACTCCCATCGCCACAATCGTCCACCAGGTTGCAGACTTTCTCGTACTCTAGACACCCGCCGTTATCACACTCGAACAGCTCCTGGACAAAGTGGTCCTCTTGTCGTAGGACGAAGGTGAGGGAGGTCTCCTTGAAGAGGGTGTAGACTCTATCCTTATACTGATCGGGGCAGGATGTTGTTTTGAGGGGTGTGCTTTGGAGGGGGCACCCCACCTCATTCTGACATCGACCAGTACACGCCAGATAGACATATTGCTCACCAAAGAAATATTTACAGCTGCTCACCAAATCCGGCAGATGGATCACGGGAAATTTGTCAACGCCGAAAATAGATCCAATTTCTACGGGGGTGAATTGAACTGTTCCGCAATCCTCAGTTATTCTTCTCTCAATTCCAAGCTGGCAAAACGCGACATACTTCACCCACTTTTCAGAAGCTCGTTTGATGGACTTTTGAAATACCTTCGTAACATGCTTCTGGCAAACCCCATCCTCACTACCACACGTGTTTATCCCATCACATAATAACTTTTGGGGTATGATAGCGGTAGGACCGAACCGGCACACTAACACATCCTCACATACACTATTTCCAGTCACGAACCTCGTGGAGATTCCACTCCCACACTTCTCCCAGTTCCCCTCCACCTCATCTTCTCCATCCATACAGTCCACTACACCGTCCATCAGCCATGCTATGGGTATCGATAAGGCCCCTTCCTCTGGTCTCAACTTTCTCCGGCATCCCGGCCCTTTAGCGGTGACGCTTTCACACTGCCTCTCATCAACTGAACGGGCACAGTCAGATTTTAGATCGCACAGCTGGTGTTTGTGGATTCGGCACTGTTCCGATGGCTGGACGCACAACGTATCAAGACCATCATCACACAAGTTCTCCTGGAGTTCTCCGCACACCATTAACTTTGCAACGCTCGATCGGTACCCATTAATGGGACAGTAAAGGGCAACCCTGTCTGGGTCACTGCAGTTCGTTTGATCCATGAAGTTGGTACAAACGGGAAAGTAACTGTATCTCTCCCGTACATACTCCTCCGGGATGATATACCCCATATCAATACTCCAGATGATAGTGCTACACCGGGTAAAGTTGAAAAGAGGCACCTCCTTGAATTGGAAATCCATTTTTGAGACAAGTGAACTTGGGCAGTAGATAGTAGATATCATCATGTCTATCTCGACACCGGTTAGAAACTGAGGTATTTGTTTTATGTGCATTGTCCAATCCTGCTAGGCAAAGCCAGGGGTAAGTATAGAAACACACATCCATGGGGGACATTTCTACGACACCACACTTCATCCCGTAGGTGTACCCGTTACAATGGTTCTCGTCGCGACAGTTGATGGAATTGCAGACCCCATCACATATATTGCCCTTCTTCTGGCAATAATCTTGCAAGATGTCAGAATGTATGTTTTGACATGTGAAGCTATATGAACACATATCACTGGCTAGCCGGGGATGAACGTACGTGGCCACTGTACAACCAAGTATGCCACATATCGGACCCCCTGATCCCACTCCTCCAACAGTCGAGAGATCAGTGTCCAGGTACCCACACATTTCATAGGACATCCGGTCTTTAGGGCAAGTTGAGTTCAGGAACCAATCTGCAGAACGGTAGGAAATGTCAGGCACTGGAGTAGTAGTAGTTGTTGGAGTTGTGACATTGGTACAGATTATACCCCTCCAAAACCCCGTCAACTCCTGCTGTGTCACATTTCTTCTTCAGGAATCCCCTATCAGCATCGATCCGACAGTTCTCCGGTCTAAACAATGCACCACAAATCCCAAACAATAGACCAGTGATTAGCAGCATGCTTAGGTAGGAGACACACTGAAGTTGAGATCTCAACCGCGTGACACACACTGAAGTTCGAAGTTTCACGAAGAAAAAATTTTTGACTGAGAAATAATTCGCAGGAGGCTAATTTCTTTACTGGTACATTTTGGACGAAAAGAGAAGTGTTAGAATATTTGGGGAAGAATTATCCTAAGGAGATCGGTTAGAGTCTTGCGGCATATATTCCGAACCATGTATGCATAATTAAGGGGAGACCCGAAACAATAGCCAATAGGGGTATGTATAAACCCGGATAGTCCGGATAGCCCGGATAATAGGTATTTTCAGGATAGCCTAGAGGACAACCCGGAATATCTGGGCTCGATTATCTGATCTATTCGGGCTATACAAGTTATCTGGGCATGAGTACCGGAGTATTCCAGCTCGTATATGCTGGAATAGCTTTCCTAAAACTACCTATTATCCGGACTATCCGGACTATCCGGGATATCCGGGTTTATACTAAACCTATTGTTAAAAAACTTGTTCTCAATGTCTGACTACATGGCTCGGAATATGCCGCGAGACTCTAACCGATCTCCTAAATGATCACTCCGCGGTGCAGGCAATACAGTGAAAGCTGTCACCTCAAGAATTATCCTGTCGTAAAAAGATAAGACTAGAAAAATGAAAAGGTACTGCGTTGCGATTCGTGGTGTACCTCTTTATATCACAACGTCTCTTAAAGAGAATAGGGGGGGTTGGTCATGTTAATGTTAAAGGGCCTAAAAACCCAAATTTTATTTATTTATTTTGAACACTACATCGTAACAAGCATGCTATTGGAGTCCCAAAAAACATAGGTACACGCCCCACGGACCCAAGGTGAGCCCAGGGGGAGCCCCTCAAGTTGGGTCCCAGTTGGGGTCCCCTTGTAAACGTGCTTGTACTCCTTGAAATGCTAACAATATGATCCTCTCTCAAATTTGAAGTTTTGGGCAAATTTATCCTTGTGTTACAGATGAGTACATAATCTTTCTTGTCTCTGTATTCTGGTAATTTTTCTCCTAGTTTTGATGATAAAGATTATGAAATCTACTAAAACACAAGGATCATTTCTATCCTAAATTTTATATTTGAGAGAGGATCATATTGTTAGCATTTCAAGGAGTACAATTGCGTTTACAAGGGGACCCCAAATGGGACCCAACTTGAGGGGCTCCCCCTGGGCTCACCTGGGGTCCATGTGGCGTGTGCCTATGCTTTTTGGGACTCCAATAGCATGCTTGTTACGATGGAGTGTTCAAAATAATTAATTAAAATTTGGGTTTTTAGGCCCTTTAATGTTTCATGAAAATTTTTAAAATGTTAACATTATTAACATTATTAACATTATTAACATTATTAAAGTGAGAGAGAACAGCCCCGATTTTGATGAAACTTGGTCAGAATAGTGTTTGGTGTCTAATTAGAAGTGAAAAAAATTTTTAGTGCTCAAATCCTAAAATTAGGATTTTTAGGTTTTTTAGGTTTTTCGGCTTTTATGGGTTTCAGGAACGTCCTAGAACAAAATGAATAGAACCATCTTTCTCGGCGTGAAATTCTGCATCGATTATAGTGGTTGTAAACCTTTCTATGACGTAAGGTTCAGAAGTTATCGCGAAAAACCCCAAACGGGTACATGTGTTAGGGGCGGGTTCATGTTTTAGGCTAACGGGCGAACCTCTTGTCAGAACACCATCTTATAGGGTGTCAATCGACGCGTATTGATAAGGAGATCATTTTAGTGAAAACTATTTTGATCTGCGATGTCTGTGTAACGAATGAAACCTAAAAAACCTTACTGAATGAAGCATACCCGTTTGGCTAAAAGGTTTTTTAGGTTTCATTCGTTACACAGACATCGCAGATCAAAATGGTTTTCACTAAAATGATCTCCTTATCAATGCGCGTCGATTGACACTCTATAAGATGGTGTTCTGACAAGAGGTTCGCCCGTTAGCCTAAAACATGAACCCGCCCCTAACACATGTACCCGTTTGGGGTTTTTCGCGATAACTTCTGAACCTTACGTCATAGAAAGGTTTACAACCACTATAATCGATGCAGAATTTCACGCCGAGAAAGATGGTTCTATTCATTTTGTTCTAGGACGTTCCTGAAACCCATAAAAGCCGAAAAACCTAAAAAACCTAAAAATCCTAATTTTAGGATTTGAGCACTAAACATTTTGTTCACTTCTAATTAGATACCAAACACTATTCTGACCAAGTTTCATCAAAATCGGGGCTGTTCTCTCTCACTTTAACATTATTAACATTATTAACATTATTAACACTAGTAAACCCGTTCGCCCTACGGGCGAATTTCGGGGAACTGGTATTGATAGCTGGATTAGGGAACACTGGCATCATCAGTCTAACTAATGACATGTAATATCCCATCTTAAGTTACGGTACCGTAGAAGGAGCTCAGGCGGGATCGCTGCGAGTTTCTGGTTTCAGAACGTCAGATGACTGATCTGCCTTAATCTCTGAGATTGATCATCGGTTCTGTTTAACCTCTATAACGTCTTGTTCGTTCTCTCTGCACTTCTTTTGGTGTTGCTGCATTTAAACCCATCGGTGTATGGAAAAGTAGAGAATGGCGGTGAGATCTTGCGTGAATAACTCCAATTGTCGCTGTCGTATATCAACAGTTGTTGAAGAGAGCATATTAGCTGGAACAGTGACACAAACTAAAGATCAAATGCACGTGCACGTGCAGTATAGTAGCAACAGCCATTGGCAACGGCTCCGACCCCTGGCCCCACTCCAATAGTACTCCACAGTCCACCTCTAAACCTGCACGTGCTAAATGCCATATAAGGTAAAAAACGTCACACAGGATAATATGATTATTAACAAAAAGAGAAAATCTTTAGAAATCGGCCCGGTGTAAGGCTGGGAATTGTTGTTAGAACCTAGAAATCATTAGGGATAAGCTAATTTTTATACAATCCGATAGTCAATAGGCCCCTTAACCACCAAAAAAAGTCCCAAACCCAAATGCTTGGGTATTTGTAGTCATCAATTTTATCGCAAATCGTCTTAGGAAAGGAGTAGAGAAAAAGCCAATGGCACTAGAGTGTCCAGCGTCCTCGAATTAGTGAGGGTAGGTGCTGGAATTAAGTCTATCTCATCTGGTTAATTAGATAATTGAATAATTAGATCCGCATATAATAGCCGTTTTTGGACATATGGCTATAGCCACTTGGAAATGGTTTAGAGACTTTTCACTGATGCCATTTTGTAGGCAATGGCTAAGTTATGGGGGTAGTGGTCGGACTTTTAAGCTATATCTCCAACCGTTTAGCCGTTATTTGGATTCAAAGGTGCTGAAAATGAGCAAAAAATGGTAAAAAGTCCGATTTTGAGAGATAGAGCTTAAAAATCCGAACACGACTTCTATAATTTCGCTATTACCTACAAAGTGGCACCAGTTTGTTTTGTGCGCACGAATAACAGTCTAACTTGGCAAGCACCAGTGAAAAGTCTCTAAACCATTTCCAAGTGGCTACAGCCATATGGTCAAAAACGGCTATATGCGGATCTAATTATCCAATTATATAATTAACCAGATAAGATAGACCTACCCCCACTAATGCGTGGACGCTGGACACTTTAGTGCCCCAGCTTTTTTCCTCTACTCCTTTCCTAAGATGATTTGCGATATAATTGATGACTACAAATACACTGTAATCAATTAGGGCCAATTAGGGGCACTTCCCCCAACATTTGGGCTTGGGACTTTTTTGGTTGTTCAGGGGCCTATTGACTATCGGATTGTGCAAAAATTAGCTTGCCCCTAATGATTTTGGTGACATGGCAGTGTAGTGGTCAGTACACTCGCCTTCCACACGCTAGGTCATAGGTTCGGGCCTGGACTAGCGCAATGCTACCTAGACCGCCAAGCTATGATTGGTAGAGGCTGTTTCGAGAGTCTTGCATATCTAATCAATTTGGTTGCCTGCTTGGGGTGGCGTCCGTGCTATGCTACAGAGAAATCTGTACCAAAATGGACCGTTGCTGAACGCCATGAGAAATAGGAGATCAGCACCACGGCATCGTTCCGAACTACTTTTTTTCTAATGATTTCTAGGTTCAGACTCTTCTTGACAACATTTCCCAGCCTTAGTGATGCCACTAAATCGGGGTCCGACTGTATAATATATATATTCTAGAATATATATTATATTCTATTCTATAAAACATACTATATTCTATTATATAGTTTATTTTATAACTGAGTTAATACGTTGTGTGTAGCTCTTTAGAGCTCTAAAGAGCTATACGCATAACGGACTAGCTCCATTATGGCTTTGGAGGGATGGCTAAGCAAAACAACATGTTCTATTGGGCAACTGAGCTGAATCCCAGTCTAATACGTAGCATTAAATTTTCCACCGACATAAACCACTCACTTCACGCTTTTGCTGGTGCATTTACTTTCTTTCGCACATGAGCCCTCTACTCTTTCACTGCTCAAGAGAGGCCCTTCTGTCCTTTTGGGAAACTCCCATCATTTCAGGAAACTACCCTTTTAGTAGGGGCGAATCTCACAATAAGAAGTGATTGACTCACATTTCGGTGAAAAGCAAATTTCGGCCGTAACCGACCAATCTCGACCCGCCGAACACGACCCCGCCCGCAGGCAAGCTCCAAGCAGGGGAGAAAATGCCCAAAAGAACACTCACTGCTAACCCCCAAGTCAAAAAAGTTTTCATGTATTTTAGCCATTCTAAAGTCCGACTTGAGAGTAAAAATATTGGCACCTACATTCTTTACAAAATATATCAATAAAATTTTCAATTTTGGTACATCCCCCCCCCCCCCCCCCGGTGTCGTGGGCCCTGTTTAAACTATGTGGGTGAGGGGTGAGCAACTTCAGGGCGGTGGGTTCAGAAACAAAGAGGGTAGTATAAAATTAGTGAATCCACGCCATCTTGAGAAAAAGTCACTATCACTTTTACGATGGGACTATAGTGAGAATTATTACCTGATATCTAATACAAATAATAAATATACACAGGGTAAAAGGTGGTAATATTCCCTGCTAACCAATGTAGCCCATATTGGTTAACATGGAATCTGAATACCAGGACAAATTGACAACGAACATCTTACAAACATTAGCACTTACTTGTTTAGTTTACTTTTCGCTTTTTACTTACTTGGTTTAAACCCGTAAGCTTCCACTTCATATACATGAATACAAGCCTCTTTTCCGCCTTTCTTCTGCAGCCGGAACACCACCTCATTTCCAATGAGAGGAGATTCACAAATGACATCAGAACTGGTCTGATCAGATTTAGTTGGGATGGTAACAACACCACAATATCGTTCTACTCCTTTAAGAGCCCGTACGTAGACTTTGGTACCATCGAACCTCCACTTATTTATAGCTTTCACCAAGTGGGTTGGCCAAACGGTCAGTTTAGTCACCGCTGCAAGATTGCTGAGAGTTAATATCATCCATATTTCATCTCCTTCTACGTTGCATACCGAGTGGGCCATAGTTTTCAGATCTCCATCAATGGCGAACCGGGCGAACGTACCACCATGATACACTGATGACAGCTCTCCGGACTTGAATTCCAATTTTTGTTGGACTCTTGCACTACATGGAAGAAAAAGATACAAAAACAAAACGAAAAACATCTTTCGTAGTCGCTAAACAAGTATATTGCGAAGCACAAGATGGAGAGTTATTCTGGACAATGGGCTAAATGGGCACATGCCATTTAAGCTCAGAGCTGTCCTCTAGCTGATAAAAATAGAGATTGTGGGAGAGAGAATGGGAGAATTGTGTAGCAAGAACAATCTGAATTGTCGTTAGCTCTCTTACGGTAAAAGTGGGGTACGCAAGGGCTAGCTGGTATATATTGTGTGTGTTAGACTTTATCGGGTATATTTATATATTTGGAGACAACAAATCAATCTGAAAAAGATTCGTAAAGCAGCTCAGATGTCACGTAATGACTCTCACGACTATTATAGTTCCATCGTAAAAGCGAGAGTGACCTATTCTCGATCAGGTGGCGTGGATTCACTAATCTTATTCTCAAGATGGCGTGGATTCACTAATTTTATTCTCAAGATGGCACGGATTCATTCCTTTTTTGTGGAAACGGCGTCTTATCTTTCATGTAGAGTGTAGACAATGTATCATTGTTATAGACAATGGTCAATGTATATCTATATATAGTGCTAATTAATTATGTAATTATTATCCCCCAGGAGGTAAATAAAGGGAATGCTAGTATTGTCGAGGAAACGTTAATTGAAAGTCCTACCTTCTCTGTTGAAGAAGATTCACTGGAAGTGCAACAGCAGGACAGTACAAATGAGGCACCAAATGAGGGGCAGCAAGACACTACAAATGAAGCACAGCAGCAAGACAGTACAACTGAGGCACAGCAGCAAGACAGTACAAATGAGGCACCGATTGAAGATGCTGCTGATAAACAAGACGCTGCTGACAATACTGAAGTTGCCGCTGCAGATGATAAACCAAGGAGGAAAAGCGGAAGGAACAGAAAGGACAGGTCTGAAGGACCCTTCCTTAAAGCCTTGAGGACCAGGAAGGTAAGACCCCATAGTTGCAACTATTTCGAGGGAATAACTCAGTCGTCTTGTTAAATTCATTTGTATATCACTACGGTGTATCATATGAGCCTTTACGGCTCTTCTGTCTACTTAATCAACTGCATCTTTCACGAATGTCGAGAGAGAATAGAGATAAGCTATCAGGGGTATAGTATAGTGTTATATCAGCATCTTTCAAAAGTAAACCCTCACTCTCAGGTCATGTTTGTGTCACCGAATGCACCAGTTTTCTAATTTAAACACAAGAGAAATCCGCCAGTTTCCTAACACTGTCCTATTTTTGATTGCACAGGGCTCTGGGAAAAAGACAGGAGGAAACAAGCAACGAGCGACCACCAGCAAACCAAAATCTTCCGATAAAATAACCGACGAGATCTGGGAACCTACTAGAAACGCTTCGAGAAATGTAATTCTATTTATAAAAAGACAAAATTAATTGGAACACGTGTGCACGTGGGACTGCAAAGTCGGATTTTTGAAGTTGTCACCCAAAACGCAAGTTTAACGCTTGTAGTGGGAAAACGGTAATGGAAAACGGAGATACGGTATGAAGACACGCAACCGTGGCCAATCAGTGCGCTAGTACGTGCTAACACATACACCTTTTCCCGCGTATTATGCAAAGTCTGCGTCTTATTACTGTAATTCCATTACGGTAATGCCACTACTCCCGTTCAGATATCGGAAGTACCTGTACGAAGAAGCTCGAGATGCAGAAAGATCCAGTTGCCCAGTTTGGAGGCCATAGACCTTCTGGATGAGGACACGGCTCCGTCCGAGTCCGAGGAGGAGGATCAGAACATGGAGGAGGGAGCCGAGCCAACACCGGTACAGGTGTGTTATATTGTCTCCCCTATTTTCTTACCAGTGGTAATAAGTTACCACGCTACATTACAGTGTCTCCCATATCTTCCCGGCCCCCGCCTTGGCTAAAGACACCCATTTAGTCTTTAGCCAAGGCGAGATATATAATGGGGAGATATATACCGGGGAGATATGGTCAAGTTTCTGGTCGTTGCGAGGATTTTTCACAAATTTTCATTTAGACATTTTAACATGTTCCTATGATAACTGGTACTCATAATACCACTAGACCGGTGTACAATTGTTTACTCTAAATTTCTGTGAAAACTAGAACTCAATTGCTTGCTCTAAGGCAAAGTTATAGCCGTTTTAACACGTGCGGAGCAAAATTGTGCGGAGCCCCCTCTGGAGGAGATGTTTTTCATCCATTCTCCATGAAATTTTTGTATATGTTTAATCAAATTATTTCTACCTATACTGTTTAAAAATGAAAAGTCGGGAACTCAAATTGTGCGGAGCACATCGATTTTTGTGGCAAATCTTACTCATTGGGGTTACTTACATTAACTTAACATTTTATTTATAAACTATTTGATTCTAGAGACATTTTAGGAGCTCATGGAGTCATCAGCTGGATCAAAAAGTTTACTCAAATTAGTGTGGAGCCGATTTTTCCATATAGCCAAAATACAGTCGTTGGCCGATCTGTAGTAATACTTCCAAATAGAGTAATAACTCAAAAAGTATTAGGGGTAGCTTCTTTAAATAAGTGAATAAATTTGGCAAAACGATAGTGGAGCAAGATTCTTGTATATTTCGAAGATACTAACTCAAAATATGTGGAGCAAATACTGATTTTTTGACAAAAACTGCTCCACATCGTTTGAGTTGCGGTTAAACCGGTTCTTGATTTAAAAAATTAGTTGTGCAGATAATTGGGCACCAACAATTTGCCATTTCAACCAGAAAAAGTTACTCAATTTGTGTGGAGGAGCCCCTAAAGGAGCCGTATCTGTGTCCAGACAGTCACAAAATTCGCCCAAAACCTTATGGCATGCCCTGTTTCTGATTCTCAGAGAAGAAAATCATTGCTCCCCTGATTTTGAGTAAGGCTATACTAATGCTTGGTTAAATTATTACTAATATTTGGTTAAATACTCAATTGGTTGTAATATAACTCGATTTATCAAGGTCAAAGTAACTGATGGTATTCCATGGTTTTATGTTTAATTGCTCCACACAATTTGAGTCCCATGATTAGGCAATATTATTACTATAATATTATGGTCTGATGAACGTTATTTTGATGCAAATAAAACTTATTCTGTTGATATTCAAGGAGATAATTTATACTGCGAAAATGGAGGGGGAAATCATGTTTTGCTCCACAAATTTTGAGTCATAAGATTAAATTACTGATAAAATAAGTACTGGTATGATATTGTTGCCACTTAGCATACGTTTTTAGTTTGATTGCTTGTGAATTGAACCCGCAAAGTATCGAAGTAAAAAATAATAATTTGGACCCATGAATATAACACCTGCTCCACACAATATGAGCATATCAGGGTACATTTTTTTAGCATGGATACTTATTTTTAACATTTAGGAAAGGAGTTCTATTAATTTTAGAATCTAAAATTATGTTTATCTTTCCTCAAATGGGCAATAAAAAAAGCTTCCCCTTCAAGCAGCTCTGGCTCCGCAAATTATGAGCAAATCGTTACTCATCGGTAATCACGGTTTATTTTCATAAATTATCTTAATATTTAAAAAGGTCCGACTGCTAAACTGATAAAACCTAAAAATCCAGAGAGCATTTAGCATCGTTGGGCTTGGGCTCCACATTATTTGAGTTGAAGTTCTAAAACGCATGTAGTATGCTAATTTAAACATATTTACATAATTATACTAAATTTTATGTTGATTCAAGTACTCTAAGATGTCCTAATAAAGGTTTTAAAAATTTTGGTGGAAAATCCAACACCAACTTTTTCCAAAATCCTCGCAACGACCAGAAACTTGACCATATATATACCGGGGCGCTTGCGCAGAGGGGTAATTTCATTACTAATCCCCCCCCCCCCCGCGGTTCATCACTGTGGTGTACCACGCTACTGCTAGTGTCTCCTACTAATTCCTATCTCCCTGCAACGGTTTTGCCCTAAACCCGGGGAAAACACCCCCAACACAGATGGCAATCAGATGGAACGGGCGACGTACCACCATGATACCTGATGACAGCTCTCGGACTTGATTCCAATTTTGTTGACTCTTGCACTACATGGAAGAAAGATACAAAACAAAACGAAAAACATCTTTCGTAGTCGCTAAACAAGTATATTGCGAAGCACAAGATGGAGAGTTATTCTGGACAATGGGCTAAATGGGCACATGCCATTTAAGCTCAGAGCTGTCCTCTAGCTGATAAAAATAGAGATTGTGGGAGAGAGAATGGGAGAATTGTGTAGCAAGAACAATCTGAATTGTCGTTAGCTCTCTTACGGTAAAAGTGGGGTACGCAAGGGCTAGCTGGTATATATTGTGTGTGTTAGACTTTATCGGGTATATTTATATATTTGGAGACAACAAATCAATCTGAAAAAGATTCGTAAAGCAGCTCAGATGTCACGTAATGACTCTCACGACTATTATAGTTCCATCGTAAAAGCGAGAGTGACCTATTCTCGATCAGGTGGCGTGGATTCACTAATCTTATTCTCAAGATGGCGTGGATTCACTAATTTTATTCTCAAGATGGCACGGATTCATTCCTTTTTTGTGGAAACGGCGTCTTATCTTTCATGTAGAGTGTAGACAATGTATCATTGTTATAGACAATGGTCAATGTATATCTATATATAGTGCTAATTAATTATGTAATTATTATCCCCCAGGAGGTAAATAAAGGGAATGCTAGTATTGTCGAGGAAACGTTAATTGAAAGTCCTACCTTCTCTGTTGAAGAAGATTCACTGGAAGTGCAACAGCAGGACAGTACAAATGAGGCACCAAATGAGGGGCAGCAAGACACTACAAATGAAGCACAGCAGCAAGACAGTACAACTGAGGCACAGCAGCAAGACAGTACAAATGAGGCACCGATTGAAGATGCTGCTGATAAACAAGATGCTGCTGACAATACTGAAGTTGCCGCTGCAGATGATAAACCAAGGAGGAAAAGCGGAAGGAACAGAAAGGACAGGTCTGACGGACCCTTCCTTAAGGCCTTGAGGACCAGGAAGGTAAGACCCTCATAGTTGCAACTATTTCGAGGGAATAACTCAGTCGTCTTGATAAATTCATTTGTATATCACTACGGTGTATCATATGAGCCTTTGCGGCTCTTCCGTCTACTTAATCAACTGCATCTTTCACGAATGTCGAGAGAGATAAGATAAGCTATCAGGGGTATAGTGTTATATCAGCATCTTTCAAAATAAAAGTAAACCCTCTCTCTCAGGTCATGTTTGTTTTCTAATTTAAACACAAGAGAAATCCGCCAGTTTCCTAACACTGTCCTATTTTTGATTGCACAGGGCTCTGGGAAGAAGACAGGAGGAAACAAGCAACGAGCGACCACCAGCAAACCAAAATCTTCCGATAAAATAACCGATGAGATCTGGGAACCTACTAGAAACGCTTCGAGAAATGTAATTATAAAAAGACAAAATTAATTGGAACACGTGTGCACGTGGGACTGCAAAGTCGGATTTTTGAAGTTGTCACCCAAAACGCAAGTTTAACAACCCGGTCGCTTGTAGTGGGAAAACGGTAATGGAAAACGGCGCGGAGATACGGTATGAAGACACGCAACCGTGGCCAATCAGTGCGCTAGTACATGCTGACACATACACCTTTTCTTATTACTGTAATTCCATTACGGTAATGCCACTACTCCCGTTCAGATATCGGAAGTACCTGTACGAAGAAGCTCGAGATGCAGAAAGATCCAGTTGCCCAGTTTGGAGGCCATAGACCTTCTGGATGAGGACACGGCTCCTTCCGAGTCCGAGGATGAGGATCAGGACATGGAGGAGGGAGCCGAGCCAACACCTGTACAGGTGTGTTGTCTTCCCTTATCTCCCCTTGGCTAAAGACACCCATGGCTTCCCCCGGCTTCCCCCTTACTCAACACCCATGGCCATTTACCGGGGTAAATGGGTGTCTTTAGCAAAGGGGAGATATATACCGGGGAGTTATATATACCGGGGAGTTATATATACCGGGGCGCTTGCGCAGAGGGGTAATTTCATTACCCCCCCCCCCCCCCCCGGTTCATCACTGTGGTGTACCACGCTACTGCTATACTAGTGTCTCCTACTAATTCCTTTCAGGTGAAGCTAGAGCCAGTTATAATTGCACCGGCGGCGTCCCACAAGAGGGCCCGTAAACCGGGAAGATCAGCCAGACAGAATGGGACCGGTATAACAGATCCCGCAGGAGATCAGGACCACCAGGATTCAACTATAAAAGGAGGTGAATTGCAGCATGTGAATTGGAATTGATTTATTTATAGTGAAGTTATAGTAAGATGTGAGTTGGTCATGGTGTCAAACTCTTATCATTATTAAAACTCTTATTATTACTAAAACACAAGTTGTTAAAAACAACAGCTGTGGATAAATCTCTACACAAATACAGTGATATTATTATTATTATTAACATACAGGTGGTTCATTAGGCGGGTGGGTGGAAGACTTGGAGGTGTTATGTAGGAGTGGGCCGGCGGCGGAGCAAGAAAAGGAGAGGGAGGATCAACAACGAATTGATTTGTTGCGAGAATCACTTCGGTCTAAGCAGGTATAGTTATTAACTATTAGTTAAGCTTTCCCTCCCCTCCCCCTCTCATATATGTACTATAATGAACGTCTGTAGCTTGGCGCATTATGAGGTTGGCTGTCGCCAGCGCATGCTGGTGATAGTCAACTGGAGATTAATCGCCCAGCAGGGCGATTAAACTGGTTTAAATCACGACGCCGATCCGGAGGCACCAGCCGAGGGTGAGGGGGAGGTGATTTAAACCTATAACCAAATCCCGAGAGTGACTTTTTAGACACCCGACCCCCCCCCCCCCTCTGGCCTTAAGTGAGCGTTGAGCAGTGTGAGCGAGTATCGGTGAGCGGAAAGTTTGTGTACTGATAGTGCGACTTGTTGAGAGAGTATCGGGACTTTATAATTGTGAACACCAACCAATATACGGACTGACAAACTTACGACCTTGATGGATTTGTTGATACCGTGACGTCTTGGTGATGAAAGGTGTGTCATTTCCAGTTGAGATAAAGATAAAGAGAACGATCAAACACAAATAAGGGGTAGGACAGATTGTAGCGCCACTGGAATGTAAGATGGATTTAAGTTGCATTTTAGTGAGGGTAAGACTTGCCTAGCTAGACTGTGTTTCGCGCGCCCCACCCGCGAAACACAGTCCATGTTACTTGTATACCGACCTATTCCGTGTACTGCGTTGTGGGGACGTGCGAGTGATGAGTGCTGAAAAGAGTAAACTGCGCTCTCCTTCGCACTCTTATTACTGTTATAGCTGATCAGTGATCACGTACATGAGCTGATCACATCCTTACAAATGCAAAGGAGGGTTAAAACATAACAAGGTAAGAACCCTTATTGGTGTCTGGGACAAGCAAAGGTGAAACGAACTGCAACGTAACAGCAACTTGTTATGTTCTAACCCTCCTTTTACATATAACTCGCACACAGAGGTCGAGCTAGGCAAACAGCAACATTGTATCATCAGAATAATTAAATGGAAACTATAATATGACATGCAGCGAGAGCTTTTCGAGTACATACAACATAAACAACTAAAAAAACAGACTTTACAAATTGTTTCTATTCTTCCACTCCTTGATTTCACAAGCCAACCTCTCACAATCATAATCAAATAAGAAACAGTCATCTTTGAACCACTGCACAAATGCATCAATGGTATCATCAGCAAGCTGCCCGTAATATTCAAACACATCTGCATACTGAGAGTCTTTCCTTGCATCGTTGATATTTGACTTCTTTTTGTTATCAATTTTGATGTCCGATGCTCCAATTACATCCAAAAACATAGGAAATTCACACATATAATCCTCTGTTTTTAATATATACTCATAGTTTTCTTTGCATGGCGCACACCGCTCAGTCATCTCGGACCAGTGCTCGTTCTGCCAGTGATCTGTTAGCAGATTTTTGATGAACTCTGGGAAAGTCGCCGAAACTGGATTAAGATAAGGGTTGGTAGACCCATTCACATAAACACTAACACCTCTCTCATATGGGATTGTTTTAGACATCTCCTTGGCTTCGTTTAACAGTTTGTCCCTTTTGCTACGATCTTCGAAGGATATAAATCTATGATGCCGAACTATTTCATTAAAAATGGGTTCTCTGTAGGGGTTGTTCGGTTTTAGAGCCTGGATTTTGTCACGATACGCCGAGAGAACTCGATCGAAAGGGTTCCGCACGGTTAACAGTTTAGGAGTTCCTGTAGGTGCTTTCTTTTTGTTAACTCCCTTCTTTCTCCATTGGGCTGCCCCTATATCAGCACAGATGTTAGCACTAAAGTATGGCGGACAAAAGTGGGCCTCGGTAAAAGAACTGGCAGCTTTGAAAATGGGGCAATAAACGATCCCCTGATTTCCTGTCTTGTCCAAAAACCATTTTTCACTTGGGACAGAGTCTTGTCTGTATTGTTTCAGACTCTTACACCGCTCCTGGACTAATTCCCTGCGCTCTTTAATTAATTTTAAAAATGTCTCAGAATCAGTGGAACAGTTCGTTGGAGTGGGTTTTAACCTTGGTTCACACACCGGTTCCGAGATGGGTTCAGTGGGTAGTTGGGCGGGGTTAGTCGGTTCTAACACATCTTTTTGCCTATCTTCATACCCAGCTACAACTTCACTGTACTGATGTACATCATTAGAACATATTGTTTTCTTCACCGGTTCCGAGATAGGATGGTTAAGTAGGATAGCCCCTAGAGTCATGACCACCATCGTGTAGACGATCAAGTAAAGAATCTTTATGAGGTTGCCATGGGTAGTTTGTATCATCGTGATGGCAGGGATTGCACACCTAAAAAGTAAGTAACGGTTTTAATGACTATAGTGGGGGGGGGGCCTGCCGCAAGAATCTCAGCTACCTTTATTTTGGCCGATGAGATTTTTGAGATTTTTGGGAAAATTTGCTCAATTACGTTTGAGATTTTTGAGATTTTTGTGGTAAATTGGCACAATTTTTCTGCCAATACTCAGTTTTTCGTCATATTTTTTAGCTGAAAACGAGACCATACTTTTAATTTAATAACTTAATTAGGCCAATGTCATATTCTAAGCTTATAATTATTAACTTTTGTATTAGAACACATAGTCCTAGGCATTTGCGTAAGAAAGTGCCCGTTTCAGGAATTTTTAGATAACCATGCGAGACCTTCACTAAAAGTATGCTATAGGTCCCTAGAATCACCAAAAAAAAGTTTACCACTTAAACTTCCCCAGAACATCTCTTAATTTGGCGTTAATTGGGTCTAATTGGCTAATAATGAATTCAAAATTCAAAATCGTCGTAGAAGGTCGTAATTGGTCGCA
Organism: Hormiphora californensis; assembly: GCA_020137815.1. Classification (NCBI taxonomy): domain Eukaryota; kingdom Metazoa; phylum Ctenophora; class Tentaculata; order Cydippida; family Pleurobrachiidae; genus Hormiphora; species Hormiphora californensis. The sequence goes on from CM035359.1 coordinate 5,322,991, forward strand.
ATCGTTCAGAAATATTATTCTTATCATCTTTAAATCATGATAGTGACCCAATTATGTAAAATTGGTGCCTTATTTGGCGTTAATTTGGTCAAATTGGGTCTAAATTGGGCAAAAATTCAAAATCGTTGTAGACGGTCGTGGTTGGTCGCAATCGTTCAGAAATATTAGGGGGGGGGCCGGCTGAAGTTTTTGAAGTTTGAAGTTTTCCACCCTACTTTTTGAGTTTTTGAAGTTTTTGAAGTTGACTTCAAAAACTTCAAAAACTTCAAAAACTCTAAACTACTTTTATATGCTATCAGTGACTATTATTACACTTGTTTAGGTTAGTTTCATGCTTAATACATATTGTGGCAAAGTTTTCCGTCCTTGTCTGCCCTTTTTCTACCACAAATTAGGATATTTACAATGATTCCTAGCCATGAAATTCATGGCATAATTTGGTGTAAAAATTTTAAATTTTTTGTAAAAGCAGATTTCATTTTCATTCTATAACTCAAAAAATTGCCTAGAAAATGCAAAGAAAGTGTTTAAAAATTATCAAGTAAATTTTCAAAAAAATTTTTGGGGCCACACCCTTTTTGCCATTTTCACAAAACGCAAATTTTTTATGGAGGGAGTAGTGAAAAAAAATATGGACATCAAAATCATCAGCGGCCTCGAGTTAGTGGGGGTACGTGCCAAAATGAAGTCTCCACCTCATCTAATTCGGGAGATAATGGGATATTTACATAATTTTGTGTATGCGCATGACTTTTTTTGGGCTAGACCGGTTTCAATGGTTTCTGAGTGTCTATAGGATTTTTTAAGGGGTGTATCTTGTCCAGAATATGCAAGTTTATATAAGAGTTATGAAGCAACATAGGGCCTATCTCCAACGGTTTAGGAGATATGAGTTTTTGAAGTTTTTGAAGTTTTTGAAGTTTTCCACCCTAAGTTTCTCTTTGAAGTTTTTGAAGTCGACTTCAAAAACTTCAAAAACTTCAGCCGGCCCCCCCCCAAATATTATTCTTATCACCTTTAAAGGGGGGGGGGGCAAGGCCAAAAAAAGCCAGATCAATCCCGGATTTTAGGGTGGGTTTGGCTTTTTTTGGCTTTTTTGGCCTTACTTTTTTGGTCATTTTGGCATGTAATTCTGACATTATATGGTGTATATGACACTAAAAACACTTTAAAATGGCTTCTTTGGTCTAGTTTTATCATTTTATATCGATAGGGAAATATTTTTTTACCGAAAAAAGTTTGATTTAAAAAAAGCCAGATCAAAAAAAGCCAAAAAAAGCCAGATCAAAAAAAGCCAGATCAAAAAAAGCCAGATCAAAAAAAGCCAAAAAAAGCCAGATCAAAACTGCCAAATCAAAAAAAGCCAGATCAAAAAAAGCCAAAAAAGGCCAAAAAAAGCCAGATCCAAAAAAAGCCAGATCTAAAAAAGCCAAAAAAAACCAAAAAAAGCCAGATCAAAAAAAGCCAGATCAAAAAAAGCCAAAAAAAGCCAGACCAAAAAAAGCCAAAAAAAAGCCAGATCAAAAAAAGCCAGATCAGACCCGGATTTCAGGGCGGGTTTGGCTTTTTTTGGCCTTGCCCCCCCCCCTAAAACATATTAGTGACTCAGCTCTGCCAAATTGGTGCGTAATTGGCCCTAATTGGGCCTAATTGGGCCTAATTGGCTATAAGTTAAGCTTTTTTTTTTATGTTAGAACAAGAATGCCAATTTTCGCCCTGACTGGGGAAACAATTTGGAACATCAAAATTCCTTCACCAACGTGTCCCTAAGGGTCTTCTGGAACACCTCTGAGCTTTGTTACTTGCGGGTTGAGGGGCAACATGGTCATTTCCGGGTGTGTGTGCCACCTGTAACTTCAGGCAGAGCCTAATATTGTAAATAATTTTAGAATTAGAGTAGAGATTAAAATCAGGATACTAAAGTATGTAGCGTCCTCGCATTAGTGGGGGTAGACACCCATGAAAAGTGCCTATCTCATTTGGTTAATTAGATAATTAGATAATTAGATGTATGCATATCCGTGTTTCAGCTATTATATGGCTTAAAAAGGTCATACTATGACCGAACATGTTATGTGGCTTAGATCAGATCTGTGAATGATCCTGAGGCCCTGCTTGATACCCCTCATGCCCTACTAGATACCTTTCAGATGTAGCTAGAAACCTCTAAAACCCTACTAGGAACCACTCAGACCCCACCAGATACCCCTCAGAGTCTACAAGATGCCCTGAGATTCTACTAAGTACCCTTCAGACCCTATAAGATGCCCCTTTAAGAGTTGAGACCCTTCTAGATACCCCTGCTATAATAATACAGTCGGACCCCGATTTACCGGAACCTCGATTTACCGGGAGGATAAACTTCCCCCGATATAGGAAATTAACGGTATTTGAACCCGATATACCGGGCACCCCGATTTACCGGGCAAAACCCTTTCCCCCGAGCATCCCGGTAAATCGGGGTCCGACTGTATTGCCCGGTCCGACTGTATTGCCCGGTCTTAGGACTTAGACCCATAGATACTACTACAACGGCTGATTTTCTCCCATAAATGCCTCTGGGCATGTCTTTACTAACGACTATTCCACACTATTTAGCGTTGAAGTCAACTCATATTTTGGTAAAATATTCAACTGCATGATATTACTGATGTCAAAACTCCCTCTCTCTCACTCTCTTTCTCTCACACACACTCAATCGTTTGTATGCTGAATTTAGAAGAAAAAATAACGGCTCTTGACAAGGATCAATATTATGCACCGGGAAGAAAGCGATATTAGCTACCAACTCCCATACTAGTCTAAAAATCAGAGCACACGTGCTAAAACGATCATCTGGGCAGGGAAAATATAAAGTTGTTCAAGTTGTATGATATAAATTTAATAATGCTCGATCGTTGAGCTTGAGTTGACCCTCTCCCTTTATCTTTATCTCTCTTTTTTCTCTATAGTCTCTCCATATCTCTCACTCCGTGACTAGCCATCTCTGACGTGTCGGTGCTTAAGGAATGCTTTAATAATTCTTTGCCTTGGATTATCTCTCCATTCCTTTATGTGTCTCTTACTCAAGCATCGGCGTGCCAAAGCTAATGGCTTTGTTTTTCATAATGGTTATATCGAGCTGAGGCAAAGAAGAGTTAGATGGATAGAGAGGGAGAGATCTGCCTATCTGTCTGTCTGTCTGTCATGTCTGTCTTTATGTCTGTCTTTCCGTCTGCCTGTCTATCTGTCCATCTGACTGCTCGTGGCAATAATTATTAACTCTGTGTCTGCTATTGCTAAATTATTCATATCCAACAATCGAATAGCAATGATCATCGGGGGGAGGGGGGGGGGGCACGGCGTGCCCCAGGGTATTTTAACATTTGTTTTAGTGACCAAGTGATAAAAGGTATCTAGTAGGGCATTAGGGGTATCATTCACAGGTCTGATCTAAGCCACATAACATGTTCGGTCATAGTATGAACTTTTTAAGCCATATACAGTCGGACCCCGATTTACCCTGTCTGGCGCCGCGACCCATCTGAGCGCCGCCATACAGGATTTACCGGGCGCCGATATACCAGGCACCCCGATTCACCGGTCAAAACCCTTTCTCCCGAGCATCCCGGTAAATCGGGGTCCGACTGTAATAGCTGAAACACGGATATGCATACATCTAATTATCTAATTATCTAATTAACCAAATGAGATAGGCACTTTTCATGGGTGTCTATCCCCACTAATGCGAGGACGCTACATACTTTAATATCCTGATTTTAATCTCTACTCCAATTCTAAAATTATTTCCAATATTGGGCTCTGCCTGAAGTTACAGGTGGCACAACAACAACAACAACAACAAAATGGATTTATATACCGACTAAATAGACAAGTACTCTCGATTGGTTTGAAGAGCAGTTGCCATTCATAGCGGTTCTCTCATCCTATCTTGACATATTGGTTGACAAAAGGTCTTAAATGGTAACTCATACTGGTGACTTATAACTGACATATATAGTAGACACACACCTGCACCCGGTAGACACACACCCGGAAATGACCATGTTGCCCCTCAACCCGCAAGTAACAAAGCTCAGAGGTGTTCCAGAAGACCCTTAGGGACACGTTGGTGAAGGAATTTTGATGTTCCAAATTGTTTCCCCAGTCAGGGCGAAAATTGGCATTCTTGTTCTAACATAAAAAAACTTAACTTATAGCCAATTAGGCCCAATTAGGGCCAATTACGCACCAATTACGCACCAATTTGGCAGAGCTGAGTCACTAATATGTTTTAAAGGTGATAAGAATAATATTTCTGAACGATTGCGACCAACCACGACCGTCTACAACGATTTTGAATTTTTGCCCAATTTAGACCCAAGTTGACAAAATTAACGCCAAATAAGGCACCAATTTTACATAATTGGGTCACTATCATGATTTAAAGATGATAAGAATAATATTTCTGAACGATTGCGACCAATTACGACCTTCTACGACGATTTTGAATTTTGAAATCATTATTAGCCAATTAGACCCAATTAACGCCAAATTAAGAGATGTTCTGGGGAAGTTTAAGTGGTAAACTTTTTTTTGGTGATTCTAGGGACATATAGCATACTTTTAGTGAAGGTCTCGCATGGTTATCTAATAATTCCTGCATTTGACTCAAATGCCTAGGACTAACAAGGAAAATTTCTATTCAGAATTTCGATTTTTGGAAAAAAACACAAGGATTATTTCTATCCCAAATTTTTGAATGGAAAAATCGCAAATTTGCCTCATTTTTCTCAATAATCTCACGGTTTTTGGCCAAAAATCGAGAATCTCAAAAATCTCAGCTACCCTGAAAATCGCGAATGAGGCATGAGATTCTTGCGGCAGCCCCCCCCCCCCCCTAAAGTCCACGGAAAACGAATAAGGCGGACCGTTGTCCGTTATGTGTGTTACCAGTGCAGTACTTTCAGGAGCCTAGCAAGCAGGAAAAGCACGTTGCACGTGATTTTATGCTGCCATTGTGCGCGGCAGGGCTGGTTTTGGGTCGTGAACCACATAGGGCGGCCTGAATGTGCAAGGACACCGCGGCCCGAATTGCGTGGCGGGCCTCGATCCGCCTTAGCCATTTTCCACGTAGTTATATATGCTGGGCCCACGACAGCGGGGGGGGGGGGGGCGGGCCCCCCTGGGATTTGCCAAAAATTGAAATTTTATTGAAATATTTTGTAGAGAATGTGAAAAAATGCATGGAAATGCATACAATTCAGTTAAAATTCTTAATTTTTCGGGGGCTTCGCCCCCTCCGAGACATATCATCTCTATTTAATTAGCTCTATTATAATTTGGAGATGAACGTCGTGATGGCCGTTCGTTAGGCGGTATCTAAGCGACAGACTGCTCCTTTATAAAACACTTTATGTGCCCAAAGCTGTAAAGCTGTATTTCACACTTTTGGGAGTTTGTGAATACTTTCGGATGAATTTTAACAATTCAGTCCCCATAGTTACCGCTTCAGTACAACCATAATTTTGGCGTTAAGTATGTGAATGAAGAGCGCCCCAGAGAACCACCCTGCGGAGCCGGGTGGGTTGTCAACAGCCCTTACTTGAGGCGCACCCGGTGGGTGCGCTAGTTAAGTAAATGATGGTCCCAAGAGTTGAAATTTATCTTATTTGAAAGATAAAATAATGAACTTTAATCCTATATAATTTTTTCCCCGCCCGGGTGAAGGCCGAAGGCTTTCACCCGGATGCCTTTTGCAAAAAGGCATACGGGGTTTAGAAATCTAAACGGATATAGTGACTATGTGTAGCAAGTCCACCTCCCTGTCCCGTCTTGCGTTGCTAACAGCAACCCTGCGGCGCGCACGATTTGGTTCTTGCGGAGGTTAATTTCGCGCGCGCGCGTTCACAAGCATTTTTTGCGTGTTACATACACATTGTAAATTTGCGAGTGTTAGAGGTTAGATTAGTAGTTAGAATGTCGAAAGTAAGTTAGCAGTGCCATGTGAGTTAGTTAAGCTATGTGAGAAGTATACTGCACTGGCAGCTAGATCGTAAACAGAATTATTAAAGAATTAAACAGAATTAAACAAATAAAGATCATAACACTAATACTGTGTTGTTAGATCCTATGCATCTCACATTACACTTTGACCAAGCCTTGAATGTTGAATGACACATGATACGGGAGGGCGGGGAAACAGAGCATTATGAATACATAATGCAATAATTCTTGTTTTCATTTTATCTTTTTTTAAACGGGGGTGAGAACCGATTAAGTTAAAAATTAACCATTTTGCCCCGGTTTACCCTACTGAAAATAAAGGAGAATCTTGGTTATTTTTTTACTTTGTAGGACATGTTTGGTTTGGTCGAATGCACCTCTAACCGCACCCAGAAGGCGCCTGACTCGAACGGTACCGTCAATCGTTATATCCGTCTGTTTTTTCTTGACTAGCGCACCCATTGGGTGCGCCTCAAGTAAGGGCTTTTTGATAACCCACCCGGCTTCGCCGGATGGTTCTTTTCGCCCCTTTGGCCTTTGAACGTCAATAAAACGGTTGCCATGGCAACTGAATTGGTAACTATGGGGACTGGCATGTTAAAAGTCATTCGAAAATATTAACAAACTTCCACTGGAAGTTCAACAACTGTGAATAACAACTTTACAGCTTTGGGCCTTTAAAGTGTTTTATGAAGGAGCACTGTCGCGTAGAAACGCTACAAAACAACAAAAGGGCACATCATGTGCCCTTTTAGAGTGTGAGATAGGTATCCTGTATCCATCATTAGTCTTAGAGGATACCGAGGAAGGCGTCCATGTCGAGTTGATGACAGTGTGGACTACAACCTGCTCTATCTGTAGAGGAAGAAGACATAAATTTGATTGTTATTCTTTTTTAATAATTTTTCCCCCCAAAAAAAATCCTGTATCCTACCAGTGATCTAATTGGGCCTCTCAGCTCTTATTCGTAGCGACCATGCTGTGTTCACAGAGATTGGTTAATAGAGTAGGATCATCTTCAAGAGTGCGAATATAATATGAAAATAAAATTGTTGTACGATGGCTTCCGGTGAATATATTGCCTAGTGAGCGAAATTTGGCCATCAGCATGTGCCCTGTGTGTCAGACAAAATTCGTTTCGTCTGACCATGACCCGAGGGAGGTTAACTGTTGCACGACCAGAGGAAGTGCTTCAGATAATGATATAATCTCAACCCTCTATTGACTAAGATCTACTCCTATTTTTCGGCTTGAATAATGTCTGCGACCATCTCAAAAAACACTCTACCGGGAAACCTCGTGACAAGTGCCAATGTGTTATTTTGACTAAATTGTACAGTAGACTTGGATATGAGGGCCTCTTATAACAGTTTTAATTTCCAGCTTAGTGCGTAGGAGAAAGAAAATTAGATTTTTGATGGAAATGCATGTAACTTATCAAGTTATACATTTTAAAACAAGGCTCATTTTTTAGTTGAAAATCCATATGGAATTCCATATGGAATTTTTTTGGAACATGGAAATTCCATATTCCATATGGAATTTAAAGCAACATGGAACAGGACAACCCTAGGCACATTTGTGGGTTTAAGGCCCCAGTTAGAGATTTGACTACTGGAGCCAGTTTCTTGATGCCAGAGATTCACTCTGCTGCTGACACTGCACGTGCGCCTACTTTCAATGCAATTCACATCGAAATCCCTGCTAGTCATCGAAGATGTCGCGCTGCAGCATGGTTTATCAGGGGTCTCCCAGCTAACTACTGGTGTCAGTTTCCTGCAGCCTGGTGTCAGTTTCCAATCTGCAACTGGAGCGTAAGACCCCTTTCTATTGTTACAGACTGTCTCCTGCGAGCTTGTTGAATTGTTCATACTTTATTTTTTGCGGAGCACGGACACAGTGTCAGGCGACTCAACGAGCTTGAAGAACTAAACAGAGCAGTATGAAGTTAATACTATGAACAAGCCTTACACAGAGGCTTATGACGAGCGTATTCTACAAAGCAGAATAATGATATGTAAAGCAATTACCACTCTCTTCCCTCAAGCTGTATAAGGTATCTATATCACAAACTATCATAGCGTCGCTATGTAAACAATGATCAGAAATCATACTACTTACTAAGCAAATTGTGTAACGGAGGTCACCTAGCAACTACACTTGCACGTGCAATTATTAGAGGGACCTGGAGAGTGGAGACCTCTCTCCCAGTTGCACTTGGGTACCAAGGGGAAATTCAATTCTGCACGTGCATTCTTTTACTTCTGTCCTGATGTTTAGCTCTTCCACCCAAAGTGCTATTCGGCAACGTTTATCTAGGTCCAGGAGAACTGCTGCTGTCAGGGAGCAGGCTAGAGAATATGACAGATTACGCCAACGTGTTCAAGCGAGCCAATCAACGACTACGGATAGCTTTACCCAAAGTCGCCCAAGGGTGATTACTCCAGTCGAATATAGAAATCTCCAAATCGGCTACATAGCGGCCAAGTTTTCACGTGATGAGTTTCTGGAACAGCACTGCACCTCCATGACATTGATCTCTTAAATTCACACCTCGACATTGTCAGGAAGCCCAGAGCGTACACCAACATGAGTAGGGAGAAAGTGAGAGATAGGCTAGGAACGGATGGTGCAGGTGATGTCAGCGTTCCCTAATCCAGCTATCATTTCCCCGAAATTCGCCCGTAGGGCGAACGGGCCTACTAGTTATCTGAATTTGAATTCTAATATGTGAAGCTAATAAGAAATCCGAAGTAAAAAAGTGCAGTTGAAGTTGCTGTGGTTGTAGTTCAGAAGTGGTTCAGAAGTACAACTGTAACTCTCATGCATATGTATAAAGGTCTTCTAGGAACTGCCGGGAACTGCTAGGCTAATGCCTGTGAAATCAACGTGCATTAGAAACCAGGCTTCACTAAATGTCCAGGTCTCTCTTGGTAGTGTCTTTCAGTGCTGGACAAAGAGAGGGATATTATTGCACAAAGCAATTCAAGACATAGAAACAAAGCAAAACTCTTCCTAGCCTAGCTATTCTTTTCACGGGGTAAAGATAGCATAAAGCAATTGGATTTTGAAATATAATAATAACCAGTATCCAATCAAACACATCATATCAACCAACAGAATGGATATTGAGTGATAATGAGGCATATCAAGGCATTCTTGAGGCAGTTGTGAGTAATCGTGCTCACTACTGCACACTGCACACTGCACAGAGTAAATTGGCAAAATACCTCATGAAGAAAAGGATCTTCGTTAGGCGGTATCTAAGCGACAGACTGCTCCTTTATAAAACACTTTATGTGCCCAAAGCTGTAAAGCTGTATTTCACACGTTTGGGAGTTTGTGAATACTTTCGGATGAATTTTAACAATTCAGTCCGGGTTTAGTCCCCATAGTTACCGCTTCAGTTGCCATGACAACCATAATTTTGGCGTTAAGTATGTGAATGAAGAGCGCCCCAGAGAACCACCCGGCGGAGCCGGGTGGGTTGTCAACAGCCCTTACTTAAGGCGCACCCGGTGGGTGCGCTAGTCTATATTATAAAGTAAAATGAACGTCGTGGTGAGGAGGAGTATGTCCTATCCCATGTGCAAATAGAGGGGGGTTGCCAAGGAGGTACCCTGGAAGGGGTATTGGAGGTTTAGGGGGAATACTGCACGTGCATGTTGTTGGTTGTTCGTTGTGTGCCTGTGGTGTTTCGTGGTATTTTGGAATCTACTGCTGGGGCCCCCATGATTGCCAAAGCCTTTCTACCTACGTACCCCGTTGATTCTCTACACAGCTACAATTCTACGGATCTTTATCACCTGATTCTACATTAAGCCTGTCAAAACGTGTCGATTTTTGGCCAAACCTAGAAGTCACGAGAGGCAAGCCAATTCAGGTTGTACATCCTACTGGTTGCAACACGTTCTATAGAACGTTGAAACAGGCTTACATGTTATTCAGCGGGATTTCCCTTCAAGATGTTTATCACCAGCGCTCTACCACTACCAACCTCCGTATTCTTTACCCCGACATGGAGAGACGAAGAGTGAGAGGAGGAGAGAGACATAGAGACGGGTGGGGGGGGGGGGGCTATTGTAGGACTTCAATGGGCTTTCTAGTCCTTATTATAAAGTAGAAATGAGTGGCGTGATGGTGATGTAGTATCCTAGCACGTGCAAACTGAGAGGGGGTCGAGCAGCGATGGGAGGGACTTGCACGTGCATATTGAATTTTTGGCAATTTTTCAAAATTCATAGCTTTCTAAAGAGCCCAAGGTTTTCAAAATTAGTTGAGAAATGGACAAGTTATGGTAGTAGAGGCAATAATTACACTCACCTTCTCTGATTTCTATGAAACTTCTCCCATGCTAAGAGGTGGCAATAGAGGTTCAAATACCGCTGAGTTTAAGTCTGAACAATGTTCGGTTCGTTAATTATCGCTAATTGAAAAACGCCAAAATGGCCTAAAATCGCCCTAAGTTCGGAATTGAAATTTTAGAGTTGAGACTCCAGACTTCGTGGAGATGTCCGCTAGGATGACAATATGCACCAAAATCGGACGGAAAATCGGACATCTCCACGAAGTCTGGAGTCTCAACTCTAAAATTTCAATTCCGAACTTAGGGCGATTTTAGGCCATTTTGGCGTTTTTCAATTAGCGATAATTAACGAACCGAACATTGTTCAGACTTGAACTCAGCGGTATTTGAACCTCTATTGCTACCTCTTAGCATGGGAGAAGTTTCATAGAAATCAGTTGCCAAGTTAGACTGTTTTTCGTTTGTACAAAACAAGAAATCAGAGGAGGTGAGTGTAATTATTGCCTCTACTATGGGGTAAAACGTGTAAAAATTGTGCCAAAATAAAAGGGCATTTTTTTCGACTGAAAAATCACTCTAAAGACTCACTCTAAAGACCGCTGTTTCAACGGGGGGGGGGGGGATTTGTGTAGGACTTCAATGGGCTTTCTAGTCCATCTCTATTATAATTTGGAGATGTCGCTAGCAACCGTCGTTAGGGGCGGGTTGGTTGATACTGCACGTGCAGATGGGTACAGCGGAAGGGTGGGTTATCAAAACGCCCTTACTTGAGACGCACCCAATGGGTGCGCTAGTCTATATTAAAAAAGGCAGATGAACGTAGTGATGATGATGAAACAACATTTGCACGTGCAGTTCAATAGGAGATCTGGGAGGGGGCTGGGGGTCCTCAGGGGTTTGCACGTGCAAATAAAAACCTTCGCCAATCTGCAAAATCCATAGCTCTGTGAAAATAGCTTGACTGCATCTTTCCAATGAGCCAAAGATTTCCGAAATTGGTTGAGAAATGACCGAGTTATGGCGTAAAACGTCGTGCAAAAAGGTGATTTTCACTGTTCTAGGTAACTTTTGCAGTTTTGTAGTCGACGGGGGCTCTACTTGCGGGGTTCCCTAGTACTATATACTAATTAAATCATAGTGTCACGCACAAACTTCCTGGTCTATTTCCTAGAGGGTCCCTGGCAACGCGTAGAGAACTGTACGTGAAGGTTTAGAGTGCTGGAGTGGGGTCACGGGTGGAGGCCGTTGCCAACGGTTGTTGCTACTGTTATTATACTGCACCTGCATCTTTTCTTGGGTACGGTGCACCCTCTCTTTTTGGGAACTAAACGTAGCGCGCGCTCGATAACATGAGACTGAGAGAGCCAGCGCAGGAGGATAGAAGAAAGAGGGGATATCATACCCAACATCTTTTCTTGCTTTGTTTTGCGTCACTGTTCCGGCTATTATGCTCTCTACAACAACAGTTTATATACGACAGCGACAATCGGAGTTACTCACGCAAGATCTCACCGCCATTCTCTACTTTTCCATACACTAAGGGTTTTAAATGCAGCAACACCAAAGGTAAAGAGAGAACGAACAAGACGTTGCAGGAGAACCGATGATCAATCTCAGATAGGCAGATGAATACTGTAAACAGACAAAATAGTAAGTTCTTTTATCACTTTGATCGCCTGATCACCATCTGACGTTCTAAAACTCGCAGCGATCCCGCCTGAGCTCCTTTTACGGTACCGTAACTTAAGATGGGATAGTGCATCATGTCAACAGTTCGACTATATGGTTCGTCTGGTGATGCCAGCTACCATTTTCCCGAAATTCGCCCGTAGGGCGAACGGGTTTACTAGTATTATATACTAATACAATAGTAGTTCTCACATCACGTTTGAGCTTTCTTTTGATAGATAAGAGGATCTCTCCTATTGAGAGATATTATTCTCTCCCCGGGGGAGGGATTGATATCTCTCCACTACATAGATCTCCACTACAAGCGACCAAGCTCTGAGCGGGCTGCGAAGACAGAGGGCCGCGACGTGCCCAACAATAGGAGTTACAATTATAGTAGAGACTAGAGAGGCCCAGTAGATATTAACAATAGGAGAGTTTAATGCTTCTGCTTGTAGCTACAATTGCTAGGCCATTGAGTTACCTACAATGTAGCTAACTCAATGGCCTAGCTTATAATAGGTTCTACGTAATCAGGAAGAAGGTGGAGATGGACTTCTAAATGCCTAAAATGAGTGAAAATCGGTTAAAAAGTCTAATTTCCGGGAGCCGAAATCCGGTTTTTCAGCCAAAACACCCATAAAACGTATAACTGCGTTTCTGGCAGCGCTTTTGGGGGAGGGGGAATGGCAACCTTTGCGCTTGCCAGCGCAGTGATTATGGGTTTGGATTAGAGCCATATGAAGAACCCACTAGCAAAATTGGGTTTAAAACTCAGAGTGCTCCCATAATTTTTATTTTCACAACTATCACCGTTTTGACGTTACACCTCGCTAACAATCCGTGGCCCGTATAAGGTCAGCACGTAATATAATAAATACAATTGGGCGAGAGAAGAACAGAATATCGTTGGGGCAAAGATATTTAACTGTTCGTTGCCACACGTGTGCACACAGTTATCCCGGGATAACTGGCCGAGGGAGCTCCAATGAAACTGCTCCAGCCTCCATGCGGTGTAACGTGCGGTTATAGAAATCATTTATATATAGAAAATCTAATATATTATATGTATGGTTGTAAACAAAGGGATATATGAGGTAAGTTTGTCTGTAACTTGGTCTCTAACCCTCCCCCCCCCCTCACCGTCCCTTCCAATTGTTCTCTAACTCCCCCTTCCCTACCAGTTGGCATCACTGCGTGATTCAGGATCCCTACTTTCGATGTGTGTTCCGGCCCGTCCTAAAGCTGATTCATACCCTCCACTTCCAACACCAAGTAGCCACCACCCTCCTCCCCAGACGGCGGCACCAAACGACAAAGATGTGAGTTTGAAAAGGCGGTTTGTGTGTACCATATTAAGGCGGTACTAATACTATTGTACTGGCAGTTGTTACTAAAGTGAAAACGAAGTGTGTGCAGATCGTGGAATCACTTCCGATCCCATACGGTCGCTAACAGATCTATATGCGGGAATATCGCGCCCCGTGCGGGGCGCGATATACAGATACACACCGGTGTTATAGCAATATACTTTGACACTTTTCAGTTACTATGCTCCTTTCTTTCCTTACATAGCAACAACAAGTAGCCCCAGTTGATGCAACGAGATACTGTGAATTATGTAAGAAGAGTTTTTCACAACGAGAACATCTTATGGTAAATATATTAATTATACTAGTAAACCCGTTCGCCCTACGGGCGAATTTCAGGGAAATGGTAGCTGAATTAGGAAAACTGACATCTTTTGGACAATTACAGTCTCGCGAATGTCAACAATCTCGAACTGTTGACACCATCCTATCTTAAGTTACGGTACCGTAAAAGGAGCTCAGGCGGGATCGCTGCGAGTTTTAGAACGTCAGTTGGTGATCAGGAGATCAAAGTGATAAAAAGAACTTACTGCTATTTCGTCTGTTTGCAGCATCCATCTGCCTTTATCTCTGAGACTGATCATCGGTTTGGTTTAACCTCCAACGTCTTGTTCGTTCTATTGGTGTTACTACAACCCTCAATGTATGGAAAAGTAGAGAACGGTGGTCGGATCTTGCATGAGTAACTCCAATTGTCGCTGTCGTATATTAACTGTTGCTGAAGAGAGCATAGTAGCCGGAACAGTGATGCAAAGCAAAGCAAGATCAGATGCACGTGCAACTGCAGCACATTAGCAACAATCCTTGGTAACGGCTCCCAACCCCTGGCCCCACTCCACCTCTAAACCTGCACGTGCAAAATGCCATATTTGGAAAAAAAACGTCACACATCATTTCCCTATTTGCTTTAATAATAGTATGATTAGTTAACATGCTGCAGTCCTGTCGACATCTACACTTCAAATCAAATTGATTTTTCGACCTTTTTTGGCCTCTGGTGGCTGACCAGGTGAGTTATGGAGGATAGTACCACGCGACAGCGTGGTACATCATCACTTAATCCACCGAGGGCGCAGCCCGAGTGGATCAAGTAGCTCGTGAGCCCGCAGGGCGAACAGAATTCGTTATTCTAAAAACTCGACCAGAGGGAGGGTTTTTAGAGTACCTCTGGCACGACCGTTAGGGAGTGATAGAGGTTTACTTAGCCCACGAACGAAGTGAGTGAGCTAAGTTTACGAATTCAGGAGAGATGATGTGCCACAGCTGAAGATGCAGTTGATTAAGTAAAGATAAGAGTGGTACTACATCAGTTAAACAACTGCAGAATACAGGCGGCGTAAAGGGTCATTATACAACCGTAGTAATACAATGAGAAGTACCAACCCTCCCCGACAGTTTCAATTTGCCTAGTCTACATATTTGAACCGAAAATTTGAAATTCGGATATTTGAAGTGTACATGATGTCGACAGGACTGCTGGAACAATTCCGTGGTAACTTTTTGCAGTGATATATATCAATAGACTAGAAAGCCTGTTAAAGTAGAGCACCCGTTGACCCGAATCCCCACACTCTCGAGAGCTCTCCCTCACCCAGGAGCACCCCTCTCACCCACTGCACCAACTCGCACGTGCAGCATTCAATCGCCCGCTGCGTAGGGGCTATGACACCTCCAATTGGCAACCCCCCACCATTTGCACGTGTGGATACTACATACTCATCACGACGTTCATTTCTACCGTGTGGCCCAAATTAAAGGGAGGGTACGTTGGCATTCTTTTCACCCAGAAGTTTAAATTCAATCACTCTGATATTTTGACACAATGTCTGCATAGGTACTCATTCGAGGAATCCGAAGTTTCAAATCATAAAAGTTGAAAGTTCATTAATGAACTCAATTTTTCGTTTTTCGGGTTTTTTGAGGTTTTCTCTTGATTAAATTCGATTTTATTATTTTAAAAACCGCCATACAATAGAGCAAGTATCAACAATTAATGGCAATCTGCATTTTTATTAAAATTGAATCAAGTTTAGTGGGTGAAATAAGTTATTTAAAGATGATATTTTTTACCAAACATCGATTTTTACCTGTTTTGACCATATAATAATAAATCGGTAAATGCAGGCGCTAAAAATCTGTACGGCCACTACACTTGATCAATTTTGATGTTAGCCGGAATTTAAGCTCTCTATCTTAAAATTCATTTTTCCGGCTGGAATGAATCCTGAATGAACTTGAAACCAGGAATGCTTTTTGGAACCGGAATTTCACAGTCGCCTTCGGGTATCGATTTCCTTTCAAACGCGACTAATTTGAGCTCAGTTGGACCACCACAAGAGACACAGTGTCTAGTTATCTAAACCTAGGTTTGGTTATCGGACACCTAATGAGAGATAGAGTCATTACTAAGTGCCAATAAGCAGGTGTAACGGTCGAGTATCATGTATCACGTCTGCTGATGAGGATGGTGTACCGATACAGCATCCGTTAAAATGTAAGCTCTCTTGCTAACAGTAACACGTCATAATTTGATGGGGATCACATGACTTACCCTAGGCTTAGAAAACGGATCACTGTGATTCTTATGGTGATCCAATTAAGCTCAAACTGGTCCCATTCGAAAAGAAATCGATAGCCAAACAAATTTGTGAAACTTTGGTACCGAAATATGGTCCCATATTGGTGTTCATTCAATGTTCATTCGGTCGAGAAAAATGAACTTTTATCCAGAGGGCTGAAACTTCGGATTCCTCGAATGAGTAACCATGCAGACATTGTGTCAAAATATCAGAGTGATTGAAATTAAACTTCTGGGTGAAAAGAAGGCCAACGTACCCTCCCTTTAATTTGGGCCAGGCGGTATTTTATAATTAAGCTAGCGATCATACTTCTCGGAAACCCATAAAAGCCAAAAACCATAAAAATCCTAAATTTAGGATTTGAGCACATATGTATTTAAAAAAATTAATTAGACACCAAAGACTAACTTCTGGTAAGGACCATAATGACCGAGTTTCGCAGTCACACAGTCACTATATTTTTCTTGTCAGCAAAGATCGTATCATAACTGCAATATTCACCCAAAGTTTTAATAAGATTAAACGAAAGGTAGCGGTGATACACAGTTCTAAAGAACACACCGTGTAATGGATTCCGGAGTTCGTTACACGTGGTACACATGATATAACACACCTGATATCGTGAGCTGCACAAAAGAAGCTTATAGTCTTTAGTATTGGATTGTCCCTATTGTACTTGAAAAAAACTTCTTCAAAACTTCTCGCAGCGTCACCACAAGAGTATTCACGAGCGGACGAGGGATAACCTATGTGCTTTCTGTGGCAAGGGATTCACCCTGAAATCCCACCTGTTAGAGCACATCAGGGCAGTACACTTTAAAATCAAGCGGTTCACGTGTGTCATGTGCGATTGGAAATTCAACAGGGTGGTAAGTTGTTAAATTATAATTATAATGATTAATTATGCTAAAGACTAATAAAGTCGGACCCCGATTTACCGGGATGCTCGGGTGAAAGGGTTTTGCCCGGTAAATCGGGGTGCCCGGTATATCGGGGTCAAATACCGTTAATTTTCTATATTGGGAGAAATTTATCCTCCCGGTAAATTGGGGTTCCGGTAAATCGGGGTCCGGTAAATCGGGGTCCGACTGTATTAACAACACACCCGCCATTTGCATTAGCACATGGAAATGTTTGCTAAGGGGATCTCTCTCTCTCTCTCTCTCTCTCTCTCTTCTTGATATATTGTGTCCTAATAGACATAAATAAATAATAATTATATTTTATTATTATATATTGTGTCCTAAGACACAGGTCACAAAATTTCCATGCACACACACACTCACAGGATCTCTCCTGTGAGGCAGGCCCTACTACTACTACTACTGCCTCTCTCTCTCTCTCTTATTCTCCCATTTTCTCTCACAGTCCTTGGTCCATAGCTTCATTTCTACTGGTCTGTAATTTACATACACAACACTGCTTTAATCTCCCTGCCTAGAGTAGGTACATCCTTCTCCGGCAGGGGCAACTCTTGTAAAACAAGAAGGAAAAACAAAGATGGATGGTGACACATATAAGAACGATGAAGAAGAAAAAGATGGATCAGTAGTCTAAACATTTCGGCTTCCACATATATGTTTGATACCGCGAATCTGATTATATACCGAGATCCCCTTGGTCACGAAGTCACCCCTGCATGTTTATGTGGAGGGGTTATTTCATTACCAAGAAATATCTGGCCCTCCCTGCAATCGTAATCACATTTCACACTGGCTTATTTCTCGTTTAGCTCCCTTACGTGTCTTTCGTCCTCCAATCCTCTCTATTTTACTGTCTGGCGCCGCGACCCCATCTGAGCGCACTGATTTGAGAATCAAATGGGGGTATGGCGCCGCCATTTTATCGCTATACCTACCTCGCTCTCTAACATCTGACTACCCCTGCAGGGTGACATGAACAGACACATGAAGCTAGTGCATCAGGTAGTTGCAGAGGGAGAGGAGCCGAAGGCCCGGAAAAGGAAACCCTACAGTCGGGTAGGAAGGTCGCAACACAAATCGATGGCTCATGTGCGTACAGTTTGACTTTGGTTTCAGTTCATGTGCTCAAGCCTCAAAAAATTATAATGTTTTTCTCGCTCATTACATGCAAAAATTTGTCTAATCATATAATTCATAAATTCCGCCCCCACAGATAATAATAGATGAGGCAAGACCAGGAGAGGGTGAGATTTTAGAGACTTCAACATCTTACCCAACTTCTGAGATCTATGACCTACCAGCGTCTCTCTACGATGTGGAAATGGGGCCTGCTGCAGATAATCTGTAAGTGGACGCTCTAATTGTTTATACAGTCGGACCCCGATTTAGTGGCAGGATTTTTTTTCCCCGATATAGGAAATTAACATTATTTGAACCCGATTTAGTGGCACCCCGATTTAGTGGCAGGATGTTTTTCCCCCGAGGGTGCCACTAAATCGGGGTCCGACTGTAGTATTATAAAGGGGGGGGCCAAAAAGCCAAATCCACCCTGAAATCTGACCTTCTCTCAGTCTGCAGTCGTTACTTCTTTGTCTCTCTGTAAGGCAGCGGATTACGGGGCCCCGGATGAGACGCCCGTATAGATCGCCCGTACCAGTCCCCCGTACATTTGCTTTGCGCATTACGTTTCATCGCACTTTCACCACAACAAAACACTTGCGCGTTACGCGCATGTGTTTTGTTGTGGTGAAAGTGTGGTGAAACGTAATGCGCAAAGCAAATGTACGGGGGACTGGTACGGGCGATCTATACGGGCGATCTATTCGAGCCCCCGTAATCCCCCGTGTATCTCTCACTTATTCTCTACTCTATACATGTATGGGGGACTCATCACGCCTGCTGGGTGAAATGTGGGATCTGATCCGTCATAGGGTGATCTGATCCTTCATTGGGGTGATCTGATCCTCGGTGGATGGATTTGATCATTGGTGGGGTGATGTGATGTGATCTGATGACGGGAATTTTTGGAACCCTCAACATGCATCAGGGGGAGTATACTGCATTCGGACCCGAGTTACCGGGATGCTCAATGAGGCTCATGAGGCATTGGTCATGGGAAAGGGTTTTGGCTCTATATCGGGGGTATTTAATCCTCCCAGTAAATCTAATCGGGGGCCGGTAAATCGGAGTCCGACTGTACTTTGAAAACCACTCAAATCAAAATCATAATCCCAATTTGTATCCCCAGGACACCTGGTGCAGCAGACCCGGACAAGACGGCAGCAATATCGGACAACACTGTATCACCGGGAGATGCAGCAGTGAGCTTAACGGACCAATACAAGGATGGATTTGTTATGTTATCAGACATTGGAAATACTTGAACAATATTATTTTAATTTGGAAGGACACATTACATTTACAGATCGTGAGAGAGAAATATCATGAAACACAAATTTTTCGGCAAAATTGACTTCAAAAGTTGACTTCAAAAGTTGACTTCAAAAGTATATCTTTTAGACTGTAAAATTATGCAGTTTATTTTGATACAGCCAATTTGACTGTCATGTTTGTTTGTTATCATGATATATATATGTATGATATATGATCAGTATCATAATATGAAAGGAGAAGTGCACTATGTCATCTTTTATTCTTTTATTATTATTATTACAACAAAACACAGTTTATTGCTTCTTGGTTGTAGTGGTGTTGAAGTGTTGAAGAATCTGTCAGGCCAATGCTCTGACCACAGTTCTCGCGCGCGCGAGAATGGGTCAGGCCAATGCTCTGACAGTGAAGAATGCTAAATATTAATTTGCCGCAGACGTCGTTCCAACGAAGTCTAGATCACGGGTTTCGCGTCTAGACGGCGCAGCGTCTGGACGTATGGACGCCGTCTAGACAGAGTCAGACGGGATTGAGACGGGATTGAGACGTGCCGTCTGAAACGGTCTCTATCCGTTAAGACGGAGTTGAACGAAATCAGATGGTGTTAGACGAAATCAGATGGTGTTGAACGAAATCAGATGGTGTTGGACGAAATCAGCAGGTGTCTACTGTCTATGTCACCACCCTACTAAAATATAGTTCGACGCAACGCGACGCGCGATCGATGAACGATCGATAAACGATCGATAAACGATCGATATCGATCGTTTATCGATCGTTCATCGATCGCGCGTCGCGTCGCGTCGAACTATATTTTAGTAGGGCAAGGACCTGATGGCTCCAGACTTTGAGCTACCTTTGCCACCGTAACACGGGGGATTACGGGGGCTCGAATAGATCGCCCGTATAGATCGCCCGTACCAGTCGCCCGTACATTTGCTTTGCGCATTATCCTGCATTTTCGGAACGTGTTCGACTCAACACTGCGCGCCGCAGACTGTACCAAACCCGGTCGAACAAGCTAACAATAGTGCAATTACATGCGCGCGATGTACTATATCGCATGGAAGTTCACTATTGTTAGCTCGCTCACCCGGGCTAGCTCGAGCACCCGCGACGCGCAATGCCGAGACGAACACGCTCCGAAAAGAGAGCATTACGTTTCATCGCACTTTCACCACAAATAAGGTACATGCGCGTTACGCGCATGTGTTTTGTTGTGATGAAAGTGTGGTGAAACGTAATGCGCAAAGCAAATGTACGGGCGACTGGTACGGGCGACTGGTACGGGCGTCTCATCCGGGCCCCCGTAATCCGCTACATTCACGGGGTAAACACAGGGTATAACAGATGGTTCGTCTATCTTTAAAAGGGAATGTACTGGTACCAAAAGTAGCTCAAATCATAGGGCAACCTTTCCGGCCTACTAATTTCAATTAGTTTTGGTATAATTTGCATTGTTTTTGGGATTTTTTATCCATTTAGAATCTAAAGACCTCGATCCCCTCTTTCTAAAGATCCCAGAAAATTTGAAATTGGTTGAGAAATA
Organism: Hormiphora californensis; assembly: GCA_020137815.1. Classification (NCBI taxonomy): domain Eukaryota; kingdom Metazoa; phylum Ctenophora; class Tentaculata; order Cydippida; family Pleurobrachiidae; genus Hormiphora; species Hormiphora californensis. The sequence goes on from CM035359.1 coordinate 5,343,762, forward strand.
GCCGAGTTATGGCGTAAAACGTCTCAAAATCGTGCAAAAATTGAATTTCAACGCATGAATCCCTTTGTATCAATACTGGTGTATAATACACCAGCTCGTCGCGTAGCAGCTGTCATGTAGCACTGGGAAATTCACTGTAACTAGAAAGCCCGTTGAAGTAGAGCACCCGTTGACCCGAATCCCCACACTCTCCCTCACCCACTACCCAGGAGCACCCCTCCCACCCGCTGCACCAACCCGCACGTGCAGCTTTCAATCACCCGCTGCGTAGGGGCTATGGCACTTCCTTGGCAACCCCCTCTATTTGCACGTGTGGATACGCCATCTTCACTATCACGTCATAGAACGTCATAGCACGTCAACCAATCAAGGAATTGGTCCCGCTTGCGCGTCGTTTTACCGTGTTGAACTGCACCGTATTTATTCTTCATGCTTACCCCACGCCATATTTAATGTAAATAAAAATAAACAAATTTTTTAAGCAAAAAACAATAAAAATGTACACTTTTTACAGGTTATTATATCTATACACTATCTACAACAAGTTTTAACAATTGTACACACTGATCTACCCTCGACCATAATGTTGACTGTTGAGTACGGTAGTATGGAAGATCTAGTAGGACGCACTTTATTGGCGCCAACCGGCGCCAAATGGCGCCAATAAAGTGCGTCCTACTAGATCTTCCATACTACCGTTGAGTACTACTCAACAACTCGACACATCTAATCTCTTCAGTCTATTCCTGTTTCTCTTTCTTTCTATCTTTCTTCCTCGGCCTCTCTCACACACACAGGCACAGGCACAGTATTTGAATTTCAATATCACAAAAATTCCATCATTGTCTGATAATGTCTTGATCAACTTCCACTAGGGGATGATCTTGATACATATTTGTAGAATCCTGTACTAGTAGACGTTAGGTGTTATATCCTCTCAACTATTATTATCGCCCGAGGTGCAAGAGACCCGGTTTATCATGGCTCAAGCTGGTGTGTTGTCGTATATAGGGTTTACGAAACCGTAGTCGCTTTCTCAACCTGTAGAAGGTTAGATTAATAATTTACAACAAGCATCACACTAAACAAAGTTGTGACATTGGTACTGCACGGCGTGCCTGGTGAAATTTTAACACGACCTAGCATGCGACGGGAAACCACCACTTGTACGTGGTAGCTGAGGGTCTACAGAATGGCGCTACGGTGCGGGAAAAAACATTCCATTCCCTAAAATCTTTTTTTTTACTTTTATTTGATTTGGGTCAAAATTGGCTATATTAAACGTGGTCCCGAAAAATCCATAATGACTTAGCACACGAAATATGTCACCCCTACCTATTTTTGCACGTAGAATCGATTGCCGTTGAAGTCGAATCTCTAAAATGACTGTAAAATGGTCAAAAGTTGATTTTTTACCATTTTTTGGAGGTTTTTGGCCCCTAAACCATTGAAAACGTTGAGATAGGAATTTGAAACTCGTGCCAATCGTTAAAATGGTCATTTTTCTACCAAGAACCAAGTTTTCGTGTATATCCGATTTATGGTTAGATTTGGGCAAATTGTTGAAATCTGCCAACTAGGAGAACCGTAACTTGATTTTCTTGTTTTTTGGATTTTGGCATTTTTGACAAACTTCTGATTGAAATGGTCAATCGGGACACTGCTTAAGTTGTTTATGGGACAATTTTCGACTAAAATCCAAGATTTCATACCAATCCAATAACAGATCTTTGATTTATAGAAAATTTAAGTAGGCAAAACGGTGAAAATAAGCAAGAAAAGTTGTCATTTTCACCGTTTTGCCTACTTAAATTTTCTATAAATCAAAGATCTGTTATTGGATTGGTATGAAATCTTGGATTTTAGTCGAAAATTGTCCCATAAACAACTTAAGCAGTGTCCCGATTGACCATTTCAATCAGAAGTTTGTCAAAAATGCCAAAATCCAAAAAACAAGAAAATCAAGTTACGGTTCTCCTAGTTGGCAGATTTCAACAATTTGCCCAAATCTAACCATAAATCGGATATACACGAAAACTTGGTTCTTGGTAGAAAAATGACCATTTTAACGATTGGCACGAGTTTCAAATTCCTATCTCAACGTTTTCAATGGTTTAGGGGCCAAAAACCTCCAAAAAATGGTAAAAAATCAACTTTTGACCATTTTACAGTCATTTTAGAGATTCGACTTCAACGGCAATCGATTCTACGTGCAAAAATAGGTAGGGGTGACATATTTCGTGTGCTAAGTCATTATGGATTTTTCGGGACCACGTTTAATATAGCCAATTTTGACCCAAATCAAATAAAAGTAAAAAAAAAGATTTTAGGGAATGGAATGTTTTTTCCCGCACCGTAGCGCCATTCTGTAGACCCTCAGCTACCACGTACAAGTGGTGGTTTCCCGTCGCATGCTAGGTCGTGTTAAAATTTCACCAGGCACGCCGTGACTGATATTCAGTATCGAAACAGATCAATCAAATAGTCACGGCCCTATAATCATATTATTCAAGAAGACACGGTGACTTTTGGGGCTGTGGCATTGCCACCACAGTTGAATTTAATTCGAATGGCTCATTTCCCCAATACAATAAGCATCCTACAACACATTTGGTTAGAATAAATTACCTTGATTCCGGTTGGTGCGGCACCGCTTGAGAGAGGGGCAAGTTTTTGGCGTGACGATGATGAGGATACAAAGCCACTGGAGCCAGATCTGAGAGGCGGTAGTTGGCCGTCTGATGCACCCTGTTGTAATTCACTCTGGAAGTTATAGAGAGGTGTGAGTAGAGGGGTTAGAGAGGTGTGAGTAGAGGGGTTAGAGAGTGTGAGTAGAGGGGTTAGAGAGGTGTGAGTAGAGGGGTTAGAGAGGTGTGAGTAGAGGGGTTAGAGAGGTGTGAGTAGAGGGATTAGAGAGGTGTGAGTAGAGGGGTTAGAGAGGTATGAGTAAAGGGATTAGAGAGGTGTGAGTAGAGGGGTTAGAGAGTGTGAGTAGAGGGATTAGAGAGGTGTGAGTAGAGGGGTTAGAGAGGTGTGAGTAGAGGGGTTAGAGAGGTGTGAGTAGAGGGGTTAGAGAGGTGTGAGTAAAGGGATTAGAGAGGTGTGAGTAGAGGGGTTAGAGAGGTGTGAGTAGAGGGATTAGAGAGGTGTGAGTAGAGGGATTAGAGAGGTGTGAGTAGAGGGGTTAGAGAGGTGTGAGTAGAGGGGTTAGAGAGGTGTGAGTAGAGGGGTTAGAGAGGTGTGAGTAGAGGGATTAGAGAGGTGTGAGTAGAGGGGTTAGAGAGGTGTGAGTAGAGGGATTAGAGAGGTGTGAGTAGAGGGATTAGAGAGGTGTGAGTAGAGTGGTTAGAGAGGTGTGAGTAGAGGGATTACTATTATTTGAGCCGCCTAACGTGTTTCCACTGGTTGAGTAACAAGTGTCCGAGCAATGAAAAAAGTATGAACAATTCAAGGGTTTAGAGAGTGGGGAAGTACTATACAGACTACTATACAGACTACTACAGTCTATAATAGTCTTGCCCAACGTAAAGTCATATTATAATTCATAATTACTTAAGTCACTATTTGACAACCGTCTCTGATTTACCTTATCACTAGCAATAGATAAGAACTCAGCACTAGTGGCCGCTGTGTTCCGACCCCTCGTACTAGTGCTCTGCCGTACCACAACAAATGATTTGAGAGTCCTGTGACTTGTTTCAGAGGGCTGGGAGACTGTGTTGCGGGTCAGAGTTAGCCGGTTAACATCCATCTCGAGTAGCCGGGGTACATCGGGGCTCCAGGAGTCGTAGAGAGGGTTAGTACGGGATGTTCCAACCTGAAAAAAGGGAGATGGTACGATTAGTTGTATGCCTCCTTTTTGTATGTAAGATGAATTTATGTTTTGTAATTCAGCACGATTGTGATTGTCCCAATGCCCAGAAATCAATAGACCCCTACCGTCCAGGTATGAGGTGAATCATGAACACCCTGTTCCTCTCCACTGGTAGCCTGGTCGACAGTGACACCCCCACCACCGGGAGCACCACCACGGGCAGTATGGGTCGGTAGGATGGGCTTCTTTTGTACGTGGACAGCTTGGGTCGTGTTGCTTTTGTATGCAATGTAGGGCTTTATCAAGAATATACCTGGAGAAGAGGGGACGGGGGTTGGTAGGGGAGGGGGGTTGAGTAGGGGACGGGGGTTGGGTAGGGGAAGGGGGTTGGTAGGGGACGGGGGTTGAGTAGGGGACGGGGGTTGGGTAGGGGAAGGGGGTTGGGTAGGGGAGGGGGTTTGTAAGCATTCAGCAAACATATGTGACACAGTTGAGACAAGCCCTAAGAATTTATTCTTATTTGCAAATCACAGGAGTTGCACGGTACGAGGGGGGTTGCTCTTTAATTCTTTAAGGGAGCTGATAAATATATGCAGTGAGTAATGTAGGTTCACTTAGTTTAAGCAATACAAGTTCACAAAGGGGAGCTTCTTACCGGATTGGTGTTCAAGTCTGTCCAGCTGTTTCGTAAGAAGATAAGCTAGATCTTCTCTCTCTGCAGCAAGCTGGTCCATGTCTACACCATACCTAAGAGAATGGGAGTTATGGGAAAATGTAACTAGAAATTAGTTATTAGTAGTAACATAGTACATAATTAGTATTTAGTAAGAAGATATAAGAGCACTCGAGGTACACCTAATTGTCTTTGAATTTTGGAGTTTTAATTCCCTAAACAATATACCTTGATTTCCGAAGTACATATAGTTCATCCAATCTGTTTAGTACATCATCAATATCTCCATCCACAGGCCGGTTTAAGTGTATATTTTCTGAAATAAATTATACTGCTGGTTGATCTGAAAGGCCCATGTATGTGGCATAATCGACTTGATTGAAAATCAAATTGACACGCTACATTTAGTATTATATGAACCCCGATAGCTGTATTATCGGTCGTTTGAAGATTTTACGTCAACGTGCACATGATAACTGCGACGGACGCCCGGAGAGGGGGGGGGGGGGGCAGGTTTTATTCTCACCTTCCATGATTTGCATTCGGGCATGGGAGATGTATTGTCGTGCAAGATGCTGGAGTCTCTGCTGGGGTATCGTGACGTAACTCCTCATCATTGATACTGCCTCCTGCAGGCAGGGGAGTTCTCATTTATATCATAAATATCAGCGGGTGAAAATTTGTCTGATAAACCCCGCCGGCCGTTATAAAAAGCAAGGATGTTTTAGCCGCTAAAACTTATAATCAATAAATCCTTGCTTATAGAAAGTATAAACCCCTCCCTTTGGTCGGATTTCATACCATATACCACCCTCCCTGCATCGCAGGTCGGGCCGTATATGGTGTAGGGAATCACCCTAGCGGGTCTATTGATTATACAAGGTGGCCCATAAATTATGAGCGTGGGGGACGAGCCGTACCGCCGAAAAGGTGATAGTTGTACAAAAACAAACTATGGGAACATGCTGGAACAATTCCTTGGTGACTGTATATAATGCTTTTAGTCCGAATTGCAGTACTAACAAACAGATCCCAAGGCCCCTGGGGCATAGATTACCTACCTCTTATATGTCCCTCATAATATACCTCATTATATCACATACCTCACATACCTCGCATACCTCATTATATCACATACCTCATATTGCCCTGGCGTTATCTTATGCTCCTGTAGAGCTTGTTTTAAGTTCCGTCTATTCCTCTCCATATCATGGTGTGCAAACATAGCGGTGTACTGGGCTGGAGGCCTTCTAGATATCGACTGAGGGAAGAGGGGTGAGAGAGAGAAAGCGAGAGAAAGGGAAAGAAAATGAGAAATAGAAAACAGAAATGTAGAAAACTCCCTCACCATATTTTCCCTAGAAGACAGCGATTTCCCAGGGAAATGGTTAACAGGTGAGGTGGCTCTATCGCACTTTGTTCGAGAGGATTTGGTGGATGTAGGTCGGGAGGTCGGTTCCGTAGCCCAGGAAGCAGAGAGTTGTTCTATCTTACTTCTCTCCTGGGAATATATATATTATTCGAATAATGGGGGGATATGGGGGGTGTATCAAGAATGGGGGATATGTGATATTGATAATATAACCCCCGATAGCTATATCAGTATTTAATAAGTCGTCTGAAGATTTACGCTAGCTGGATATGTTTCCAGAATGATAGGTTGGGACCGAACACATCAAATAAGAGTAAAACTGCATACCTTGCTTAACTTCTTGAAGATTTTGTGCACTGTCTTCTCTGAACCATGCATGACCTGTAACAAAGGAGCGTCATTATCCTGAGATCCTTTCAACCGCTCAATTTCAGTGCAGCTGGGACACATATAACTTGGTGTAGCTCCCTATTGGGCATATCATCCTCTTAGAAAGGGTACTATTACACCCCCCCCTGAACCTCTATCCATGTTACCTGGGCAATGCTGTTTTGAATTCCTTCTATCTGCTCGTGAACATCCCCCTCTTTGTTGAAGTCTAATGTCTCCAGCTGCTCCATTGATCTCTTCATCAACATGGTTTCTGGGGGTCAGTATGGGGTAAGGGGGGTTTCTGGGGGTCAGTAAGGGGTAAGGGGGGTTTCTGGGGGTCAGTAAGGGGTAAGAGGGGTTTCTGGGGGTCAGTAAGGGGTGAGAGGGGTTTCTGGGGGTTAATAAAGGGTGAGAGGTTTCTATGGAGGAGGGGGTATAAAGAATGGGGAGTTTCTGGTAGTGATGTGTTTTATAATGGAAGGGGCCGTTGTACAGTACATCGTTACTATGGAGACCAAATTCTATAGTTACCTGTTTCATCGATGACTCCCATTTTCTGGATCTCCGCCAGGATTCCAATTAACTTGTCCTTGAAATCCGTCACGTGATCGTACATATCCACAACCTGAGGAAATTAAATTAAACAATGTATTCTGAGTATGAGAAGACAATCAGACAACTTAAACGTGTGATATGAGACGGAAAAATACTAGATATTGCTACATCCTATTCTATCTTGGATTGGGAATAGTGCAGCGGTGTGAGGGCCGGCAGACTGGGAACAACAATTATACCTTTGTGATGATGGGGTTATCGGGTCCTGGTGTCAAGGTGTTCCGTACTGCTGTAGTGGGGCGAATCATCACCTCAGGCTGCATGATCTCTGAATCTACCTGCACAAGGGGAAGGAGGAGGTCAGATGGGGTTAGAGGGAGGTTATAGGGGGTTATAGGGGGTTAGGGGGAGTTAGAAGGAGTTAGAGGGAGGTTAGGGGGAGTTAGATGGAGGTTAGAGGGAGTTAGAGGGAGTTAGAGGGAGGTTAGATGGAGGTTAGAGGGAGGTTAGATGGAGGTTAGAGGGAATTAGAGGGAGGTTAGAGGGAGGTTAGATGGAGGTTAGAGGGAGTTAGAGGGAGGTTAGATGGAGGTTAGAGGGAATTAGAGGGAGGTTAGAGGGCGTTATAGGGGGTTAGAGGGAGTTAGAGGGGGGTTAGAGGGTGGCCTGCACATGTGTTGATCTACCCTATGTCACCCTACCCCCCTCAAAATTACCACTGTGGCCTGGCAGGTCAGAGGGCAATCAAATCTTGTCTCACAAAAGACCGCCCCTTCCGAACCGGGCTGAATACAGTATAATGTATAGTAATGTACGACATTAATGTACAGTAATGTATAGTAATGTATAGTAATGTATAGTAATCCTACCGTATCGTCAACATCAGGGGTAGCAGCCGCAGCTCCGATTGAGTCCTCACTCCCACCCTGTTCCCCACCAGTTTCCAACTTCTCGTGGAGGCGGTGCGTTCTCTCCTGGGATTCAGCCTCCATTTCCGCAACCATCTTACGGAACTGCTCCACCTAGAGAGAGAGAGAGAGAAGATGGTTAGTAATGGTAATGTGTGTGGTCCTACTAGAAATTGGTGGGGGTATGTGGGGTACCTTGCCTCGGCCTCTACCCTACCTTATTTTCAAGACCAGTCTTCTCGGTTTAAAGAACCTTGCCCCGGCCTCTACCCTACCTTATTTTCAAGACCAGTCTTCTCGTTTTCCCACTCCTCCTTTGCTCCCAGTAGTTCGTTCTTTAGCTCCTCAACCCTCCATTTGTTCTGCAGAAGACGCTAGAACGTTACACGTGAGGATTGACAGATCAACGTTAAGCTTTTACACACATCAACTCGGTAATTTTGAGTCCAAACACGATTCGGCAAAACAAAAGCATATTACACCGACCACCGGCACAGACCTGTTCATCGTTCTTAGCCATCTCATCCTCAACGGCAGCCCTTTTCCTCTCATAATCCTCCTCCAACTCTCGGAACTTTTTATTCAAAGCTTCAGTTGGGTCCACCGAGACTTGAGAGGTAGTCTGCGAGGGACAACAGGTCATTAGGTCGGATGAATATAAAGCAGATAAGAATTCAAGGGTGGGCCGGTGGGGGTACCTCCAATAAAATCGTAAAGTTTGTTCAGTCATGTTTCAGTCAAGATTTACTGAGTACTGAGCAGGACCTATAATATGTGGTATGGTCACCAAAAACACTAGTGGTATTTCTTACAGGAAGTAGGCATGACTTGGACCGAGCCATTCAGGGGTTCTTGGAGAGATATTTAGAAGTACTGCTACTGCCGAGAAAATGAAAAACCGCAATCACAAACAAATCTTTGAAGATGTGCAAGAAATTGAGATAGTTGCTGCAGAGATCAGATTGATTGGAGATCGGGATGGAGAGATGGTGGGAGAGAGAGGGAGAGAGAGAGAGAGAGATGGTGGGAGAGAGAGAGAGAGAGAGATAGAGAGAGAGAGAGAGAGAGAGAGAGAGAGAGAAATAGAGAGAGAGATAGATGAGGCCAATTGCAGATTGAATGCAGCATAGTGGCATCTTTGTGCTTGTTGTTGACGATTTGTATTTACAATGAATCTGTGTAGCGACTGAAGAGTAAAACAACCGACTGGAATGGAAGAGATAAATAGAGAGATAAATAGAGAGATAGATAGAGAGATAAATAGAGAGATAGATAGAGAGATAGATAGAGAGATAGAGAGAGAAAGAGGGGAGAGAGAAAGAGGGGGGAGAGGAAGAGGGAGATGCAACTACAAGGCATATCTATCATTGGGGGTTTAACGTACCAACACAACCATGGCCATGGCAACCAGCATGATGGTGATTCATCTCAATTGTACCATCATATTATATCTGGTCATGACCATACTGTATGCAGTTGTATGAATACTGCAGTCATGTGTACAAATTTATAATTCTCAGTTATACTGTGGAACTCTGATGTTGCCGCGCGGCGAGAATACTCTTTCACACAGCTCCGATATTAAACTACTGAAGATCATAGATGCTCTACCGATCCCGAGATGAGCGGTGTGTGTGAACACAAAAGATCATGTGAAGATCTTTGAAGAAATTGTTTAGACTTTTATCCCATGCATTGCAATAAAATGCAGATTGAAGAAGGAGCTATCTCGCCATTCAATTATAATCATATGCTCAGTCAAGTAGATGCCCGTTTTTTAGGCAGTGAAGATTAGCGAGGGGTAAGGATGGGGTATATTAGTTTTCCTCCTTTGTAAGAATCAATGATGAGATTAGCAGAGCTGTCCCAACTAGGGCACCACCCAACTATACCATGATCCTTTGTAAGACTGGTTGTGCAATGTGTATAGGGTATAAAATATCATGGGACAGTATTTTAAAAACCCGGTCTGACCTCTCCAGCAGCACATGCCCGACCCGTCCTGAAAGAAAAGCGTCGAGGCGCACGCCATGGACCTGTGCTAACCTTGTTCTTAACAACTTACAATAAAAAGATCCTGGCCCAGTTCCAAGTTATACTTGACACCCTGGAGGGAGGGGGGCTTGACAACTGTTGCCATGGTACCCGTGGCACCCGTCGCCATGGTGAGGTCCGTCTCGGAAACAATTGTTGAAGATAGATCGGGAGCACTTATATATTTCGCTATATTGAGGGTAATAAGTTGATAAAACAAGCACCATTGCACCATTAACAACGTTTCAGGTATGATATACGAATGATCAAAAGCCCGATGAAAAACTTTAGATGAATAATTCTGGGTAGTTTTACTGTGTGAATGATCAGTTTGGGTCCGATCAATAAACTTCTGGTATACCATAACTCTCCTAGATCTGACAAACAGTAAAACTAGAGACAAAAGGAGTAGGTTTTACAATACAATTAAACTACCGCAGAGTAGTACGAGGCGTCCAACGAAACGTGAAGCGAAAGAAACACGTGAGATTGGATAGAGCTTGTGAGTAGGGCAGAGAGTCTGTTACTGTAACTAAGAGAACAAGAACTTGCTGAACAAGCTTGTGAGGAGAGAGATAGATTAGAGAGATCGTAGAGAGAGATAAAAAACAAAGATACAGAGAAACATTTTCCAGAGATATTTTATTTTAAAAGTTTTTTTCCTACTGATCTCTATCTTTCCCTCGGCTTCTATCTATCCCTCTCCATCACTCTAACATTCTATCTCTCTATCTCTATCATTCTAACTCTCTATCTCTATCAATGTTTCTCTTTGAAATGCTTAGCATGCCGAAAAATTCGGTGGTCTTCAAGTCACATGTTAACTAGATGTTAACTAGATGTTAACTAGATATTAACCAGATGTTAACCAGATGGAATACGAAATACCATCCAATGATGATTTCATTTGGTAACAGCTGCTACCAGAGAGTTAGAGAGTGACGTATCATGACCTTCAACAAACTAAAACTGTTCAAAGTTTGTTTAGTTTTGTTTAAAACTAACAAAACGATTAAATGTCGAACGATTCAATGGTCGAAAAGAGAGAGGGAGGAAGAGAATGGTTGATAGAAACAAGTCAAGAACTGAATCAACTCCATTTCTTGATCTACCTATGTCTGTACTTTTATAAAACTAGCGCACCCACTGGGTGCGCCTCAAATAAGGAGTGTTTACAAACCACCCGGCTTCGCCGGGTGGCCCTCTTTATTCCCACATTAGTCATTAATTGATGGTTGCCATGGCAACTAAATCGGTAACTATGGAGACTGAATTGATAAATTATGTTCCGAAATAATCACTAACTGCCATAAGAGTTTAAACACCTGCTCCCAAGAAGAAGGCCGGCTGTTTAACGTATTTCGTTGCCCGGCTTTGAGTTTTCCATCATAGTTCCATTCGACACTTCCATAATAATGGGTGTGGAATACATGTCACAAAGACATGTGAGTACAGAGCTGATGACTGTGAGACATGTGACACTGACAGGGGTGTCACTGACAGGGGTACTAATTAGGTTTATGTGATCTGATAACAGGAGATCTGAGAGAAGTGTGCGAATAGATAACAATTAATATGACGTGATCAACTGCTATAGCCCAACTGTTCATTCTGAGAATTCTGATACAAAGATATTATTTGCCGTACTGATATATGAGGTAACTCCAACCCCCCAGTTTCATCTCCTTGTTTAACATGGGAGTTACCAAGGGAATCCACTGGGTTCGATTAATCTAGGCACATACCCACAGTACTATTCGAATTGGCGTATCTTTATATCAGGAATCTCGGATAGCAACAATCCTTGTGTTTTATTGCTATCTGAACAGATTAGGCGTATAGACAGGGCTCTTATTATGTGCGAATAGAAGGTGTCCCTATAGCACCTATGACGACACCTCGACCAACATATGACGTGTCAGGAATGCGCCAGGTTGAAATTAAAATGAAAGTTTGAATGCCGTTCCTGTGTCCTGTGCGCGCGCAATTCCCAGTTGCCCAAAATTACATCACAGCTGTATTTCGTCACAACACGCCACTGAAATTCTTAATGAAGGAGCAGACTGTCGCTTAGATACCGCCTAACGAACGACCATCACGACGTCGTTCATCTCCAAATTATAATAGAGACTAGAAAGCCCATTGAACACCCCCCACCCGTCTCTATGTCCCCGCCCCTCCCCCCCTCTTACTATTCGTCTCCATGTCGGGGTAAAGAATTCGGAGGTTGGTATGTAGTGGTAGAGCGCTGGTGATAAACATCAAGGGAAATCCCGCTGAATAACATGTAGAATCAGGTGATAAAGATCCGTAGAATTGTAGCTGTGTTGTAGAGAATCAACGGGGTACGTAGATAGAAACGCTTTGGCAATCATGGGGGCCCAAGCAGTAGATCCCAAAACACCACTGGAAAAACACAGGAACACACAACAAACAAACAATAACATGCACGTGCAGTATCCCCCCTCCAATACCCCTCCCAGAGCACCTCCTTGGCAACCCCCCACCATTTGCACGTGATGATAGGTCATCATACTCCTCACCACCACGCCACTCATTTGTACTTTATAATATAGACTAGAAAGCCCATTGAAGTCCTACGATAGCACCCCCACCCGTCCCCATGTCTCTCTCCCCCTCTCTTACTATTCGTCTCTCCATGTCGGGGTAAAGAATACGGAGGTTGGTAGAGTGGTAGAGCGCTGGTGATAAACATCAAGGGAAATCCCGCTGAATAACATGTGTAGAATCAGGTGATAAAGATCCGTAGAATTGTAGACATGTGTAGAGAATCAACGGGGTACGTAGGTAGAAAGGCTTTGGCAATCATGGCGGCCCCAGCAGTAGATCCCAAAACACCACAGGAATAACACAGGAACACGCAACAAACAAACAATAACATGCACGTGCAGTATCCCCTCCAATACCCCTCCCAAGCCACCTCCTTGGCAACCCCCTCTATTTGCACGTGATGATACTACATCCTCCTCCTCACTACGACGTTCATTTGCAAATTATAATAAGGATAGCAGTCATCAAGCAATAGATTTCAGTGAGTGTGGGGACTTCAAGCTAACTAGAGGGGAGAAGATGGTCTTAGTGAAGCTGCACAGTGAAAATGAGAGAGACAGAGATAGAGAAAGAGAGAGAGAGAGAGAGAGAGAGAGAGAGAGAGAGAGAGAGAGAGAGAGAGAGAGAGAGAGAGAGAGAAAAGATTGTGCTTTTTAAGAGCATGTGAGAAAGATAATGACCACAGCTTGAGTGAGAGAGAGAAATAGGGGCTGGGAGAGAGAAAAGAAGAGAGAGAGAGAGAGAGAGAGAGAGAGAGAGAGAGAGAGAGAGAGAGAGAGAGAGAGAGAGAGAGAGAGAGAGATGGAGAGAGAGAGAGATGGAGAGAGAGAGAGAGAGAGAGAGAGAGAGAGAGAGAGAGAGAGAGAGAGAGAGAGAGATATAGAGAGAGGAGGGGGGAAAGGAGCGAGAGATAATTAGTACTATTCAAAGTATGTGTGTCAGCTTGATTACTTACTATTATCTTACTAACTGAGTCTGCATGACCATGTTCAATGAACAGTGTTTTATAGCGTATAATAATTCTGTCAAACTCGAGAGCGTTCTCGTTCATAACATGCTCTAAGCTACTCTGTCAGAGTGCATTGGCCTGTAACACATAACACATACAGGTTGTTATGTGCCACTTATAATACTAAACATTTAACAACCACTTTATTGTGCTGTGCTGACATGTTCCTTGTCTGTCAGCTCTCACAGCATGGCAAGTGCTGTGGGGCAGTGTAGCTTGTCAACTGACTCTTCTTCAACCACTTACCCTCAACTCAGGTTCCTCTTCCTCCTCTTCCTCTTCCTCCTCCTCACTTTCCTCAGGTTCAGGTGCAGGGGGCGTTGGTTGTTTGGAGATCGGTCTAGAGAGGGGGAGAGTTAGTTACTTTAACTAGAGAGAGAGAATGATTTACTGCATGAGGGGGAACTAACAAATTAATTAATAATTGTCTTATTTGACCATTCACGATCCCAATACCACGGCGACTATATTGATTTCTCATACTTCATAGCTACGTACACATCCCTTCAATCCCGCATGCAAAACATTTCAATACATGCATTGATGGCATTCGTTATCAAATTTTTGATTTTTTCTCTCGATGCCCTATAATAATCATCTAGCGCTGTTCGAGTGCAATTATTCAATCACAGTTCTGGATTTGGAAATCTAGGCCACTGATTGGCTCTGGCATGGTATCTTACAGGAATGCTTTGCTGCCCCGTTGTAACAGGATTCTGGCATGTTTTCTGACACAAGATTTTAGCTTTGAGTCTGGGTATTTTATTGTGTAATTTCGCCAAATTTAACACAAAAAAGATACGTACCAAAGGGGGCTGGGGGAGGGGTTGAGGTCGTATACCCCCATCCCCCCCTTTGATCTAACAAAGAGAAAGATACATTTAGTTTTACATTATACTACATACCTTTCTGCGTCAGCAAGCCGCGACTCGAGATCGGCAATCTGAATATAAAAGAGAACTGCGTCAGTAACATCTTAGGCCAGTCATATGACGTTGTGAAATGGAACTAATTGATCTAAAAGCGATTCCACTTCCAGGGCACTCCAATGGGTCTCTACAACCACCGAAAAAATTTACCGCGGGTACCGCGATGGAGAAATCGGTCATTTCCGGGTTTATTTTGCACCTGCATAAATATAGCCTAGGACGAATGCGATATACGGTAAAAACCGTCTTTGGAAACAAATAGAAAAGAAATCAAGGGCACTAAAGTGTGTAGCGTCCTCGCATTAGTGGGGGTAGGTGCTGGAATTAAGTCTCTATCTTATCAGGTTAATTAGATAATTGGATAATTAGATGTGCACATAGCCGTTTTATGGTTATACGGTAAAAACCATCTTTGGAATGGAGTTGAGAAAAAACCGAGGGTACTAGAGTGATCAGCGTCATCGAATTAGTGGGGGTAGGTACCAAAATTAAGTTCCTATCTCATCGCGTTAATTAGATAATTGGATAATTAGGTATGCGCATAACCGTTTTTAGGTTAAATGGCTATAGCCACTTAGGAATGGTTTAGAGACTTTCATTGGTGCCATTTTGTAGGCAATAGCCAAGTTATGGGGGGTCGACGTCGGACTTTTAAGCTCTATATTCAACCATTTAGCCGTTATATGGCTTTAAAGGTGCTCAAAATCGGTCTTTTTACCGCTTTTTTGCTCACTTTGAGCACCTTTAAAGCCAAATAACGGCTAAACGGTTGAATATAGAGCTTAAGAGTCCGACGTCGACCCCCATTAACTTGGCTATTGCCTACAAAATGGCACCAATGAAAAGTCTCTAAACCATTCCTAAGTGGCTATAGCCATGTAACCTAAAAACGGTTATGCGCATACCTAATTATCCAATTATCTAATTAACGCGATGAGATAGGAACTTAATTTTGGTACCTACCCCCACTAATTCGATGACGCTGATCACTCTAGTACCCTCGGTTTTTTCTCTACTCCATTCCAAAGATGGTTTTTACCGTATACCATAAAACGCTATGTGCGCATCTAATATCCAATTATCTAATTAACCTGATACGATAGAGGCTTAATTCAGCACCTACCCCCCACTAATGCGAGGACGCTACACACGTTGGTGCCCTGATTCTTTTCTACTGTTTCCAAAGACGGTTTTTACCGTATATTTTCGCATCGTTCCTCGCCGATATTTAGCAGGTGCAAAATAACACCCGGAATGAACCGAATTTCTACATCGCGGTACCTCGCGGTAAATTTTTTTTTCGGTGGTTGTAGAGACCCATTGTGGGGCCTCTGGAAGTGGAATAGCTTTTTGATTCAATTACTTCCTTTTTCAGCGATATATCGACGTCATATTACTGGCCTATCTCCAAATATAGAGTTTGCTGACGTTGATTTGAATAGAATTTAGGCGCAAGATTGCTCTCTCTCTCTCTCTCACTCTCATCCTTCCTCCTCTCTCCTCTCTCCCCCTCCTCTCCTCTCTTCTCTCTCTCTCTCTCCTCTTTCTCTCTTCCTTTCCTATGTCTTGCGAATCAGGAATCTCGCTCATACAATGAGTGCGATCTAGCGGTCTATAAACAATAGGGATTGTGAATAATAATAACCCCCTCCCCTTTAAAAGGGGCATGATCTGGAGCACCGTGTGGGACCCTTTAACCCACAAATTTTATGGGTTCTAGTACCGGCAGTAAGTTCCTTACTGGGGGAAATTTTGAATTTAAAAAAAACGATGTAGGTACAAATCATTATATTATTAAATGTAATATTGACTGAAAGAAATCAGGGTCCATCGGTCGTTTATTTTAAGTTCTTAATCTCACCTGTATGAGCGGGGAAGGTTGTACAAACCACGTTCATTTACATCAGAGAATACGAAAAAAAAACAAAAAAATTTACAATAAAAAATAAGTTTCTATTTGGGCTTTTTTTGCGGGCCAAAACCCTTCTTTTTTGGGTTGAAAATGCCAAATAAAACCCTTTCAAAATGTGAGGGGTGCTAAGTAATTTACCTTTTTTCCAACCGATCTAGGCGGAGGGCTGATATTTCCGGATTGTTTTTCGTCTAACCCCAAAAGGAAGTTTACGCGTTTTGGAACTAAATTTTCCCTTTTATTTTTTTTTTTAAAGAGATGGAGTCCCCCGAGAAAGGGGGAGGCATTTTTGGTTCAAGGGCGGGGAACTGGAAGGACACAAAAAGGGGGTGAAAAAACTTTGGGGGTTGGAAGGGGGAGAAAGGGAGGAAAAGGGAGGAGAGGGGGAAGGGGGAGGGGAAAAAGGGGGGAGAAAGAAGGGAAGAGAAAAAAGGGAAGAAAAAGAAGAAAATAAAGAATCAGTCATGTCATTTTATGAGTGGTCCATGTGGGGGGTTGACGGGTGGCTCTCGGTGTAATGTAGGGAGAACCAAAAAAAGTATGGCCCCCTTACATTCTGCCGTGAAGGTAAGGGAATAATGGTTTTATCTTTGTGAAAACTATTTCTTTTTTCCACGGTTCCCCGCCCCCGGGGTGGGGGATAAATAATTCCCGGGAGCGTCTGGGAACCAAAATAGGTACGTGGTGACGCGTAGAAGAATAACGCTTCCCGGGCCCTGTAGGGGAGAAATAAGACAATTATGAGAAAGAAATCGTTGTTTTACGGGAAAGGGATTAATGGGCTTTGGCACTTGGGGAATTTGGAGCAGGGGAAACGGAAATTTTTCAGAACCTAAAGTTGAGGATACCCCAAAAAAACCTTCCCCCCGTCCCACAAAAGGAGAGAGATCAGAAGGGAAAGAAAAAAGATGGAGGAGGGGACAAAAAAAAAAAGTTTTTCCAATTTTGCAAAGTTTTAAACAAAAGTTTCCCATCAAACTACTGAGATAGGGGGAGGGTGGTGGAGTCCTGATTTGGGCCCGCCGTAGATCTCAAATGGAATGGCCCCCGTATCGATTATTCCCCATACTCTGCCTTTCCGCAACATCAAAAATCTACTTTTTGGAAATAAGAGGGTTTTTGAAATTTGGAAACAGGTTTAATAAATGACTGCTGTACTAATAAATAAATATAAAAGAATGTTCTAAAATTTAATATGTTTCCCCTTCTGGAACTTTTGGGAAAAAGCGGGCACCTGCATGTGCAAAAGTAGGTCATGATTTCACGCAGAACGGTGTGTCTCCTGCTGCTGGCAGAAAAACTCAGCCCTAACCCCGACCCTACTTTATCGCTAACCCTAAAACAGCCCCAAAATTTTTTAATTTTTTTCAGGCTAAAAATCTACGTATTTTGTTTTGGGGGAAAAAAAAGGGAAGGTGTGACGAGCTTCGCCTGCTAAAAAAAAGGCACGCACGTCGCACCGCAGTGTTGTTTTTAGAGAAATAGGAAAAAGAAGACAAAATCAAAAGAAGCTAAATCAAAAGTCACGTAATTTTGCACCTTTCTGGTTAAATTTCCACCTTTTCTTCCTGACTTTTTACCGAAAAGTTTATCCTGGATGGACCCACTATAACACACAGCCTTGGTTTGGCAAACATTGCTGAAGCGTAGTGCGGGATAAGGCAGCACTTTTCAAACTGGGCGCTGGATTCTGATTCAGAAGTTTTAAGAGCTAAATTTTGTCGAAAAAAAACTTTTAGTCTTTTCGACCTTATTTCAAACACGCATATCTCCAGGTTCCTGATAAGATAGAGGCTTGAAATTTAGAGGTTGAGAAGATCATGCCAAGTTCTTCCTAACTTCAAAAATTCAAGTCTCTATTTCATTAGGAACCTGAGATATGCTCGTTTGAAATAAGGGCAAAGAGACCACCCCCCTCCCTTGCTTAAAAACTTAACTGGGTATAAAATGACTTTTTTAAAGTTTGGACGTAAACGCGCGCAATTCATTTCTTTTTAACTTTTCCCGAATTGCGCGGCACGTATACGCCTCGAATGTGAGCATCTTCCGCGCGTTACACACAAACAATTTGATCCGACAGGCGCCATATAATTAATACCGAACGAAGTGCGTGACAAAGTGAAACTAGCAGATATGATGGGCAGGTAAACAATTGGAAATACACATCATAATTATCACAGTCATGCGCACAGCCAGGGGGACCGTAATTTATTAATTCTAACAAACGCCTCTGGTATATGACTATTATGCCCAGCAATTAACATCAATAAAATTGTTATTATTTGGCATGTTTTGTGTCTCACAACAAACTCATTGAAGTTGGACAGCTGTTGAACTGTTGGAAACCAGTCAATATATTCAATATTATTCAACAACTTTTACATATTCCACACACACATCAATGCATTGCAATGTGTCATTTAAATTTCCTACAAGTACACAAATTAATACAAAAACACTCACATATTTATATGTACGTTCTAATATTTTATTTCTCTCTTTGAATGACAATATCACAGTTAAAATGTGGCGAAATTAGGTTCTTCTTTCAAATTATACACACGATGAATATTGTGCGTCTAATATAATACAAAACAGAATTGATCAACATGATTGTTGCATCTCGGCAAACTTGTTATCAACTAATCTAAAACTCTCTAGGAATTCATTGAAATTAATCTG
The DNA here is from genome assembly GCA_020137815.1 of Hormiphora californensis. NCBI lineage: Eukaryota > Metazoa > Ctenophora > Tentaculata > Cydippida > Pleurobrachiidae > Hormiphora > Hormiphora californensis. Next base: position 5,362,593 of record CM035359.1, read on the forward strand.
TCCGTCTCTGTTGATATCCATGGTATCAACAAGCTGATCTAGTTCCTCAGAGCTCAGCTGGATAGATGCAGAGTGTTTAGCTAGGAGGTCACATCCAACCCTCAACTCCTCTCTTGTCAGGGAACCTGAGAAGGAGGGGGATAACTTAGTAACTCAACAAAGTAAACAGGGAATCGGGAAATAAAACTTAATCTTCAAAATATCGCACAGGGATAAAGGAAAAAAAAGTTGGAATAGAAGATTTGAAACATACCGGAATTATCAGTATCCAGAATCCTGAAGATGGTTTCGAGAGTTTTCCGTTGTCGGTATATTGTCTCCGTCACCTGTTTATCCTCTATACTTGCCTCTATGCAACCATCTGTGAAGCAGCTGCTGTATTTTACCTTCCTGAAAATGAACAATTTGTATTTCAGTCTGTGTGGTTTAGGATTGTAAACATAGGCGGGGCGGGGGAAATGGAACCAGATCAATTCAAGACTCGAATGATGCAACAAAACACTAACCCATTTTCATCGGTCTCTACTAGCTTGGTTCGCAGTGTCCGCCAGGGAAGATCAAGGGACAGGACATCACGAAGGGATTCAGCCCATTCTGACGTTGATATAACTCCTGAAAGAGATACTGTGAGGGAGAGATTTCAAGATTATCTACCTGAACCAAAACCAAAACCTGGTCAAGTACTCAACTACTTTCAACTATGATGACTAACTAAAACTAACTCGAACTAAAGTATTCCCCATTACTAACCTGTATTTTCGGGGTCGAAATTCTGGAACTTCTCCAAGAGAGCTCCCTGGTTTGCAAATATCTTTGTCCGGAGATCTCGGAATGCAGACGATTCAACCATACTGACCCTGTGAAATAATAATACAATTAGTGTCTCAGGTTTTACTGTTCAGATTCAGAAATCGTCAAGTCAGGAAACAGTTTCAAGGTATAATATCTAATGGATCTAAAACCTACCGTTCGTAGAGAGGCAGATTACTGGTTTTACTGCTCGCTGAATACTGTACAAACTGGGGTTTCAGACTGCTAGTTATCTTTAGGTATGCTCCAAGGTTACTCCCCTCCTCATAGTAGTTACTGGCACTGAACACTGTTATAACCTGTGTAGGATGTGAAGCATTAGTAGGGGGCTAGAATACTTGAGCTGTTCGATCGCAGAGACGAAACTGTTCAATAAAACAAGGGGAGAGATCATTCAGAATGGGATCTGAGCAAATACTGGAATAGATCGTTGCCCTAATTACTTAACGAATATTATGTGATACAAACTTTTCAACACTACTTTAAACAAATTAATTTGAGTGTTCCACTTATAATCGATTGATCCGTGTTAGAGGTTATTTTCCAATCTTCGATATCTTATAGTTACGTGAATCTCTGTGGGCTTATTAAGAACGTACTGTGAGTGTTTTGAGTTGGGATTTATCTCTGTCCAGGAGTGTGAGCCAGGTGTTTTAGGATGAACAATTTTCATGGTATTACGAATAGAGAGGAGTTTGATAGAGCTCTTGAGAGTATGGTATTTAATTCTAAGTGTAAGGGTAGCTCTGTTCTGAATCGTCTGCTTGAGGGGGATATTACTCCTCCTCCTAACAGTCCAAGTGGCCCAACCAGAGAGCAGGTATGGGGTCTTCTAGTGTCAGCATATGCATTGATACCCAGCAGCTCCAGAACCCGGTTTGAAAGCGGCACTAGCTCAACGATGGATGCAGGTTCCCTGGAGGTATTGAAGGAAAGTTTTGAAAGCCTGAAGACTGATCTTCTAGCGACCATTGAGAGGAGAGTTGATGATCAAGTATCGAAAATACTGGATAAGAAAGAGGATGGGAACAGTGGAATTGAGGATCAACCAGAACCGGTGTTACCGATGAAGCATTATGTGGATATTAAGCTTGAAGTGGATGAAGATGATTCTGCGGCTCCGGTATGTCCGAAGAAGCAGTGGGCTGAGTTTGTGAAGCCAAAGGTGGAATCTGCGCTCAAGGGGGTCCCTGTACTCAATACATTTGTTAATAAGGGCTCTGTCCGACTTTCTTTCGAGACAGATGATCAACTCAAGGCAGCTGGTGCGGTTCTTTCACCGGCTTTGGGACAGGAGATCCAGACGGTTACAGAGAGGAAAGCGATGCTTGACCCAAGAATTGCGGTGAATGATTTGGATGCAGACTTACTTGATGAGGAGAAACTGATTTCGGAAATCCTGAGTGACAAGAATCAGGATATAAAGAAGGCCCATGGACAGGGTGGAAATATCAAGGTTATCCATATCAACAGGAATGGTAGTTTTGCTGTAATCCAAGTCTCCCCAAGTATTCGGAGGATTATTTCATCTAATAAGGACAAGATTTTCCTGAAGCTGAGGCAACATTCAGTTAGGGATCGGTTTCATGTGGTGCAGTGTTTCCATTGTCAGGAGTTTGGTCACGTGGCTGGTTCTATGAGGTGTTCCAAGAAGGACAGTCCGGCAGTTTGTGCGTTCTGTGCTGGTGAGCATGAGACGAGACAGTGCCAAGAAAAGAGGAAGAATGATGTAGCCAAACTGAGGTGTATCAATTGTCATGGCAGTGGAAGCAGAGAGGATAGGAGGCATTCAAAGACGCATCTTGCATCGAGTACCTTATGTCCTTTTTACATCAATGAACGAGGAAAGCTGATGGATAGGACTGCTGGCGTGAGTAAGGAGACAAAAAATGTCTACCGGACGAGGGCAATGGAAGAGCTGAGGATAAAACGACTTGGAGGATCGGGACGCTCAATGTCCATTCTATAATGAACAAGACGGGAGGAATTCTGACTCATCTAGAGGATAAGGAATGTGACGTGTGCTTAGTACAGGAGACTTATCTAAAAGCTACGGATACAGCGAAGATCAGGGAAATACAGGATAATGGATGGCAGGTATTCTCTAGTCCAAGGAGTGAGAGAGCTGGTGGTGGCATTGGCGTTTTCTATAGGGACGGAGTAGTGGTCAAACGAGCACCTGTTAAGGACAAGTTCAAGACCTTTCAGGTCCAGGAAGTCCTTATTGGAGGAGATGATGATCTTGTGAGGCTCTGTAATATATACAGACCCCCCTACAATGGAAAGGCTCGGTATACAGAGGCAAATTTTCTGGAAGAGTTTAATGGATATATATCGAACCTTCTCATGAAAACAGGAAATCCGATGATCATGGGAGACTTCAATTTCCAGGTTCAAGACTCAGGCAACTTTTATGCGAGGAAGCTTCTTCACCTTTTGGACTCATTTGACTTTGTGCAGAATGTACCATCAGTTCCGACTCATGTGAGGGGAGGAACTCTGGATCTGATGATCTGTCAGCGTGATTTTCTTACTAAACTGGAAAACGTGCAAGTCTTTCCAGATGGGACGTTGTCAGACCATTTCTTGGCTACAGTGGACCTAAAGCTCTCTACCCCTGGAGATGATTATAGGACGTGGAGGAAGATGTACAGCTACAGAGATTTTAATTCGGTTGATCCAGAGGAATTCAGACGTGCTCTCCAGGAAGTTTGTCTTCGGGTTCCAGATGGGTGTACTGCAGAGGAGGCTTTGAGGATCTATGATAGTGCGTTAGAGGAGGTGGTGAGGAAACTGGTACCGATGAAGAGAAGGAAGGAAGTAAAGAGTGTTAAGTTGTGGAGGGAGAGACAAGATGTTCGGGAGGCACTAAGGGAGAGGAGGAGAGCAGAAAGGGCTTGGGAATCTAACAAGACAGGACTCAACAAGATACAGTACAAGGAACTACAGAGGCGTTTTGAAAAGATTGATAAGCAGGCGAGGATGGAATTTTCCCGGAAGCAGCTTGAGGAGGTTAAAGATGATCCTGCAGCGCTGCAGAAGAGGCTAGGTCGTCTAATTGGAAAGTCTGAAACTGTTCTGCCAGGAGGAGTGTCAGACGGAAAGTTGGCAGGGGATTTTGCAGAGTTCTTCAGTGGGAAGATTGAGAAGATTCGGACAGCGGTTCGGGATGAGCAAGAGGAAGGTTCTGAGGAGCTCACTGTGGATTCTCTGCCTGCGCCTACCTGTACTCTAACCAAGTTTGAGGAAATCAGAGTTAATGAATTAGTTCGGGTTGTCAAGGAAATGTCATCGAAGTCTTGTGATCTGGACCCTATTCCGACCTGGTTGGTGAAAGACTGCCTTGAAGAACTAGCGCCGATCCTGACGAACATTATCAACAAATCCCTTCTACGATCTACTGTTCCAGATATTATGCAGAAAGCATTGGTGATGCCAACGATAAAGAACCCCAATGGGGACACTGATTTATTTTCGAACTACAGGCCGGTTTCTAACATATCGTTTGTATCGAAGGTACTGGAGAAAGTTGTGCTCAATCAGTTAAACTCATACCTATGGATGAACGACCTACTCAATGCAGACCAATCTGGGTATAGGGCGGGGCATAGTTGTGAAACACTGCTTGCTGGAATGTTTGATGACCTGTTGAAGGATTTGGATTCTGGCAAAGTATCGGCCCTTCTGCTGCTTGACATGAGTGCGGCTCTTCGATACTGTGGATCATTCGAAGCTGATTGGAATTTTGGAGGCAAGGTTTGGGGTAAGAGGATCTGCGCTTGAAAGGTTTAGAAGCTACCTTAGCAAAGGACTTTTAAAGTGAATGTTTTGTGGGGAACTCTCGGCGGCGATTGCACTAATCTGTGGAGTCCCACAGGGGTCCCTTCTTGGACCTGTTTTTATTCTTGCTGTACATTGAGGAACTTCAGGATTTGTTCGTCCCTATGGCCTAAAGATCAAACTGTATGCAGATGACTCTCAGATATATTTGGACTGGTTCCGATGATGCAGAGGGGGGGAGTTCCAGTAAAAAGACCCTAGAGGATTGTCTCAAGAAAAGTCAAAACATGGATGGTTAACCATGGACTTAAGTGTAATGAGGACAACGGAGTTTCTACTGTTGGGAAAGACAAGCTCCTTGGAAAAGATGGCATTTGATCCAGAGATCCAGTTTGGAGGTTCGGTGGGCAGGCCTATGGAATGTAAGGGACGACAGGGAAAAACCCTTGGTGTTCTCATGGCCATCAGTTGACTCTTGAGAGACAGATATTACAATGTTAAGAAACAGTGTGGCCTTATGCTCAAGAACTTGTGGCAGGTCAACAAGTGTCTTGACAAAGATACCAAGATTATGTTGGTCAAGCAACTGGTCATTTCCCGGATTGATTACTGCCAACATCCTTTACTATGGACTACCTAAGAGGATATTGAGGTATCTTCAGAAGACCCTGAATTCTTGTGTGCGATTCATTTTCAATCTAAAGGGACATCAGGATGACTACACAGAATACTAAAAAGGAGGCACACTTCTACCTATTGAGCAGAGGCTGACTTTCAAGGCTGTCTTTTGGCGTACAAGATTTTAAAGAGGCACTGCACCCAAGATCTGATGGACCTGGTCCCTCGTGATGACAATCCTGAACCTGTAAAACCTACCCGATCTACCTCAGTTCCAGATTTCTTTAAGTTGAAATATCCAAAGCTCTCAAGTGTAAATGCGAATTCTAAGTAAGAAGGAGGAGGGTCTCTGTATTCCTGCCGGAAGTGTGGAACTCCCTGCCATTTTGGGGTTAAGGTCTGTTCACCCTGTTGAACTCTTCAAGACAAGGCTAAGAACCCGGCTATTTAAAGGGAAACTTTCGTTGATCCAGAGAGCGTAGCACCTGAGTCATCTCGTCTTTGGGTCACTGGTTCTGTTCTGGTCTGGGTTTAGTGTTCCCCTTAGGCAGAGATTAGTTAGACAGTGTTATTCCTCAGTAACATTACCGGGCGTGCAGTAATAATAAGCTGCTGACTTTTTAAGAGCTTTGAGAGTGCTGTTCTTTGAGTAGCATGGAGATGAGCATGCTTGACTTGTAATTTAGCGCTTATTCAGTGTGTGAGAGATTTGATGACTATCTAAGTTGGTTCGATTTTATGAGGCCCCCGTAACTTTTTCATCAATAAAAGTTCTATCTATGGGTGTTTAAATCCAGATTTGTTAATAGTGTGTGTCTGTCATTAAGTAAGGAAGGTGTTTATAATTTAGGATACCGCTCTGACGCTGAGCAGGTCAGTCAAAATTCGTTTGCGGCCAGTTTTGCCTGGGCGGTATACAAAAACTTAATTCTTATTATTATTATTTTACCTACACATATAGCAGGCGTCTAGAACTATATTTAATGTGAGATGATGACAGAACGGCTGATGGAAATGTGTTGACAGAACACACTCCCCACACACTTCACTTCAGAGAGTTTGTGGAGTTTCACTGTACTTCCAGGCGGAATAAAGAATGAAAAACAAGGAAAATTTGTTTAAAGTGAACAGTCGTCTGAGCTGTGCAGCGTTCGTGTCGAGAAGACAGAGGGCAAGATGGGGCGTGGTGAATTCATGTTTTGTAAGGCAGCCCTTGAGATACAGAAACAAATGTTAACTCATTGCAAAACTATGGATGCGGAGAAGATACGAAAAAAAACAGTCGTCTGGTTATTTTTTAGCGAGTGGCGACAATCTCACTTGCTAAACAACTCACCTTCCCACCATGCACGACATCATATCCATCAGGTTTGCACTCATGGGATCTGATTAGCAGCTTCATGTTATGTTTCTTCAGCACTGCTTCTGAGATGTCAGGACCAAAGTAGGTACCGCCCCCTCGGAATGTGTTCGGCTCACACCCCATTCCTGATTTAGGGTCACTCCACAGCAGGTCCAGCATCTGAAATCAGGATAGTTCATTTACTAGTTAGACCGGGTACGTTTTTGTAAGTTGGTCCCTAATTGCTAATATCTAGATTTTAAATTCATGGCTGCACTGGATCCATCGATTCAGAGATCATTAGCTAACATTGCATTACTGGCTCTCTAAAAAGATGTACCGGTCAAGAAAAGCAAATCTTATGACCGCTTTTGCCTTTCCCGGTAAGGCAGGTAGAACTTCTACTAGAACCCAGAAATGATACATGAATGAAACTTTCATTCATGGATCATTCCTCGTGTCAAATTTGTCCGCGCCTGTTACAGTGAGTGCTTGCGCTAAACACTTTTCACTTGCGCGCATGGCTCGCGACTACCAATGCGCGGGTAAATGGTAACAAATCGACTTAGGCCACTTCTTGAACTTGATCTACCGAACCCTCGCAGAAATTAAATGCTGTGTGAGCCACATAATATTGAACTAATCGAGCAGAACTTTTTAAAACAACTGATAAGAGTGGGGCTCGGTACACTCTCTCTTCACTGTCTCCACTCAACAAGATCCACTGTGTCCTCTCCACTCGCACTTGGCTTACTGGGCGGCCGCAGAATGGAGGCATACTGAAAATATATTATCATATTTAGGCCCTATCACATACACAACACTAGGAAAAGGGCATAATGGGGCTGGTTATGGATAGGAATGACGAGTGTATTATGAAAGTCCATTCTGGTGTCGCTAGGCTCACTCCTAGAGAGGAGAGATAGAAGAGAGAGGAGAGCGAGAGAGAGAGAGAGAGAGAGAGAGAGAGAGAGAGAGAGAGAGAGGAGAGGAGAGAGACAGAGAGTAGCTCTCTCGCTCTCTCTCTCTCTCTCTCTCCCCTCTCTCACACACACACACACACACTCCTTCCAGTTCTCAGGTCCATTGTAATGACGGAAACCGTTACCCCATTCAATGTAGTACCCCGTAAGAGGAGCAGGAGGAGTGGGACAATACCATTCCCTCTCTCTCACACACAAGCACTTAAGTTTAGGCACTGTTGCGTTCTCGT
>CM035359.1:5375355-5600355 GCA_020137815.1 Hormiphora californensis
TCTCTCTCTCTCTCTCTCTCTCTCTCTCTCTTTCTCTCTCTCTCTCTCTCTCTCCCCCATCTGTCTCTCTCTCTGTCCCCCTCTACCTAATGACAGGTCATATAATGGACGGAACGTTGATGCAATATCTGTCAAGCTCCGAGCTTGGAACTACAGCCGCACAAGAAATCCCAACGGTTTTCCGCAAGTGGATGGGCACTGGGCAGTGGGCACTGGGCAGTGGGCACTGGGCAGAGCTGGGTACATTTGTAAAAGATGGAGAAGGTGGAAGATTGTTCTGACGATTGTGAAAGCATGAAACTTGAGTAAACGATTATTAAATCTTGTATTACTTTGTAATCAGCTCCAGAATCTTGATCTTGTCGAGCGCTTTATCAGAAATCCCTTTATAAGCAAAGAAGGTGGAACTATATAAATTGGTCTCTGGTCTGGTACAGCAGCACCTTTGTTCTGAGAATTGTTTGATTTGAAAGCTTCAGCATTTATAATTTCTTACTTATTTCGTCTCATTCCTTCCAAATTAGGAATAAAAAACATTGCGGTGATGTAATGCATGTTAGTCAAACCGATCAAACTTCCCCTCACATTCCAGACTCCAGAGTCCAGTCCAACAATCCAAGTTCTTCATTTGGGACACCATACAACATCGTGCTTTATACTTCAGAATTTATGCAGGTATAAACATGATCGTATTCGGAGGGAATATCTTCATACGAGATACGAACCTACTATTCTGATTAATTTGATTCCTCCCCAGACCTACTGCCCTCATTATACTCACCTGGGGCGATTTTGGGAACACACTTTACAGTTTACACAGTGTTATCTGGGGATCATTTACTGTATCATGTCATCATGAATTCTGCTGCACTATATAACAGGAACCGACCGAAACAAGTAAACAACCAATCAGAACTCGTTATTTAGGTCACGTGACTGGTTATCAGCCAATCAGGGACCAGTATTTCCTGATTCGGTCGGTTTCTGCTATATAATACTTGTGTAGTCATTGTAAAAAGATCAAGATGTAAAAAGTTAGTTGGCGACGATTTGGAATTAGATCAGCGGGGCCGATATAATAGAGCATTACTAGAGTTGTAACATCTACAAAAATAGTCACCACTATACATTATGTCCTAACTACTATGTCACAGTATTGTAACAAGTAAAAACCTATAACAAGCATTACTTGGTCCATTGGATACATTGAGAGAATAAAGAATTTAAACTCCCTGCACCCCCCCCCTTTGTAACGCATTCTCTCATTCTCATTTAATGTGGAGCTAGTGTGGGAGGTAAGATGAGAGACGAGATACAATAACTAATAACCGAGAGAGGTGAGAAAGAGCTCAGAGCATTTTCACTAGACATGTAGTTATGTATCAGATAGTCGCGATAGATTGGGGGGGGGGGGGTAAAGTAGCTTTCTGGTCCCTACCTTGTGGAAGATCATTAGAAGATCAGCCAGAGACCCATGGAGATCTCCAATCACAGTTATTTTCCCAGCGATCGCAGTATTGGTATACTGGACGTTACGAATCTTTAGAAAGTGTTTCCTCGTTTCCGCGAGCAGTTGCAACAAATGTTTCGCATGGAGTACCTAGGAGAAAAGAAGATTTGTGAAGAGCTGGAATTAGGACTCGTGTTCGAGCACCCCGCCAAGAAACTAAGAAAAAGGGGAGATTACCGAAAAGTGGTTTTGTCATTTGTGTACTACCGCGGGAAATGCGAGTGGCGTTTGTACATGGAATTTGTCTTGATTTGTAACTCTGTACCTCCTTTTCTTTGAGTGCCTCAATCAACTTCTTCACTTGTTCCAGGGTTAGTGGATATGTCAACTCAGGGCCCCGGTATTCAGGCTCTAATGTCACATAGTTTGGATTGGCCAACTTTGAGAAATATTCTTCATTTCCCTCCACTGCGTGATCCAAGCCTTGGGCCGCATTAAACGCTGCGTATAAAATGATTTAGTAAGAAATTGAATGAGACTATAACCATTAGGGTGCTCCAAACGCCCCATGATTTTTAAAATTTTTGATTCAAGAGCTGATCTTTTGTCCAAGTGTGACAAATGACCTCAAATGAAAAAGTACAAATTTTTTTTGAAATCGGACTTAATTTGGACTAATCGCATAATTAATTATGATTTTACCTGTTGCGCGAGCAAAATGACCGTTTAGGTGACTTCCGGGAAGTTTTGGCGTTTTTCTTCAACAGTATCCGATCCGGAATGGCCATGTTTATATATGACTTATGAAGCAACATATGGTCTAAAATGCTTAGTTTTGGAGTTATGGACGAATTAGTGAATTATGACGTCACGCGTGTGGGTTTGCTGATTGGGGCTAATTGGGTGGACCAAATTGATTTTTGACAAAAGGATCCGCTCCAAAATGACCATGTTTATATATGACTTGTGAAGCAACATCTGGTCTAAAATGCTTAGTTTTGGCGCTACGGGCGATTTTATGCCCAGTAAGCTACATGTCACGTGACTAAGTTATCAAACAGGAAATCGCTCCTAGCTCCAAAACAAAGCATTTTAGACCACATGTTGCTTCATAAGTCGTATATAAACATGGCCATTCCGGATCGGATACTGTTGAAGAAAAACGCCAAAACTTCCCGGAAGTCACTTAAACGGTCATTTTGCTCGCGCAACAGGTAAAATCATAATTGATTATGCGATTAGTCCAAATTAAGTCCGATTTCAAAAAAAATTTGTACTTTTTCATTTGAGGCCATTTGTCACACTTGGACAAAAGATCAGCTAATTAAAAAATTTTCGGGGCGTTTGGAGCACCCTAATAACCATCAAAGAAGAATTGAGTCGTTTGAGGATAAAAGAGGTGGCCGTGGAAGAAAAGCTGAAAAGCTGAAAAGCTGAAAAGATAGAGATAAAGACACCGAGAGTGGCAGGAAGAGTGAAAGACAGAGTGAAAGACACACAGAGAGAGAAAGGTGTGTCAGATCTAGAAATGCTAATTACATGAATACCTAGAGAGAAGGCAGCCTAGTTGTTACACAGATCTTTCTGTAATTAGTCTAATTTTACGTAAGAAACTGCCAGAAATGAGTAGACTATAAGTTCGAGAAAAAATTGAAGCCCGCCGCCCGTAAAGTGTTAAGAAAAAGAGATAATCGGATGGTACATTATAGTCTTTAATTTGTCAGACTCTGACAAAACTAACCATCAGGTAACCCGGAGATGATCTCGTTGAAGAAATTGTACAATTTCAACTGCTCGTTTTCACTCGCATACTCCATCGTTTGGAAAATGGTCCAAGTACATCTCCTCCTGACTTCCAGCTCCGCTCGCCACCTTCGGAACCAATTCTGAATGAGCATAGTCGCTCGGAGCTCTAAAGAAGGGGAATGAATGGTAATTGGCTATTCATGAAGGGGATTTAAAAGAAATTCATGCTTTCCGCTGAAGTAAAACCGTGCTGAACGCTAAAAAACCGCATTTTCTGTCTCTCTGTCTGATGTCTCTCTGTCCCTCTCTATTTCTCTCACTCCTCTCTCTCACTCTCTCTACCTCTCTCAATCTTTCCAGCTGCGCTCAAACTGGCATGTGCACTGTCCACTGCATATATAGCATGTAATATTGTGCTTCAACTTTGCAACTGCGGGCAGAGAGAGCATTGCAGGCAAACTTACGCAATGTGGGGTCGGTTGGTGGGGTGATTTCAATGATTGGAAATGGAAGTGACTCAGGTGTCATGGGTGGGGGTTCCTCCACAGGAGGCAGTGAGGGTGGTGATAATGGTGGTGGTGTGATAGTTGTGGTGACTTCTGGATCCTTGATCGGTCTATCCAATGCCTGCACCGGTTCTGGATCTGAGAGCAGTTTAGCGAGATGGAGGGATCATGTGACCTTAGAATTTATATGATGAAAAAACACAAGGACATTCTCAATCAAAGTATCTAAAATCCATGCACTTGAAATAAAGCTCACGTGTCTCTGACGAGTAGGTATCCTCCACTGGCTTCAGTTTTGAGTAGTCATCATTCTCTACTTTCGCAGTAGAGTTTGTACACCCCATTATCAATCGAATAGTATTACCAGGTCACTATGGTAGTCTACATGAGCGGTACCGGCCCCTCAAACCATCTCAGTGCACATGTTCATCCTAGAGGATTGAGTTAATTACATAATATATATGAGGCATAAACTCTGGCCACTGGCGCGTTATTTCAGATAACTTTCTCCCAGCGCGCCGCTGGGAGAAGTTAGCTGGAGTTTATCCGCCGCTGGCGGATAAACTGGTTTAAATCACGACGACGATCCCGAGGCGGAGCCGAGGGAGAGGCGGAGGGGTTTAAACCTATAACGTGCCAGTGGTCAGAGTTTATGGGTTATATACCCTGCTTTAGTTGTTTATTTCAAGTATTACACACCAACAAGAGAGAGAACACTAATCAAAACACACAAAGAGAACTGAGAAATAGTTAAAAACACGTCACAATTGAGTGTACACTGTTTGGTAACAGTTACTAAGCAGTTGCTAAGGAAAGAGAGTGAAAGAAATAGCCTGATAAGGGGCATGTCACAAATAACACAGAGAAAGAGATAGTGAGACAAAAGGGGAGATAAAGAGAGAGTAATTGACGGAATGTGTCCTTTCTTTCTCTCCAATGTAGTGTGTAAGTGTTGCACATAGTGTTCCCTCTGTATTTTAGTAAGAACTGATCATTTACACACACTTTGAATGTTACGTAGGAGTTAAAAATAAATAACCTGCCAGTGGGAAATAATCTGCCGCTGGACTGGCTGTTTACTGAGAGCGCGCTAGTGGGACTTCTCGCCACTGGCGCATTATTTAAGTTAGCAGGGTATATAATTACATAATATATAATTTCATAGTTGCTCAGGAGAATTATAAATTGAAGAATTCTTTTAAAGAAAGACTAACGACTTCCACCTAATTATGTCGTTAATCTTGCTACAAATGAACATGTCTTTTTACTAAAGAACTACTTCCTAAACTAAGCAGTAACTGGCAACAAAATAAACTACAGTTACAAAACTAGTAAAAGGTTAGCACAATTTTTTTAGACAGAGTCCCCCCTGTGTTATCAAGGCAATTAAAAACGTAATGCAGTGCTTCACTAGAAGACAGAGTTAGATTACTGGTACACCAGTCTATAACTAGTGACTAGTCTATAACGTTGCATCAAGATTCAATATTCATTAAAATCAGACGAAGAAAGTAATCCAACTTTTTTGTTATGATTCCAACTTATCAAATGCCGATAACAACACAAGTCATTATTGAAAAGCAAGATAGCTACAAGCTGGATGTCGAGCATGAATTGACAAAGTAATCCATATAATAAATCCCATAATGTTAGTCAGTCTGTCCGTTAATTGGTTTTTCAAACTCCTCCCACAGTTTTTGAGCTAGACCCCTAAAAATTTGTACACGGGTACCTTGGACCAAGGCGGATGTAAGTACGGGCTCAGATTTTTGATCCGATCTTTACAGCAGTGACGTCACGGGGTGACGTCATTGCGACAAAAAGACTTACATTTTTCAAACGCTTCTAAGACCCTGAAAACGGCTCTAAATCAAAAAACTAACGCAATAGTAGGGAAAGAGAATCGTTTGAACTTCATTTTACAAGATAGCGATTTCCCGTAACTCAATGTTTAAGGGTCGTAAATCGCGTCGGGAAAGTTAAAAATGCCAAAAATACGATATTTTTCACCGTAGCCACCCAAAATCTTATCCAATCGATATGAAACTTGGTCGTTATGTGAACTTTAATGTCCTTTGGCCAGGGGTTCCCGGAAAACGGATTGGCAAGATGAGAACTGACCGGAGTTCTTATAATTCTAAATTCACGAATTTGGAATTTTTCGTCGACTTTTTTTGGCGACATAAAACGCGAGGAAATTTTCAATGAATTTTAAAATTTTACACTGCGCGCGTAATTCTAGGTTCTGCGCGCGGCGTAAAAAAGCAGCGCTTTTTTGGGAAAATTCGCGCGTTACAGTAAATGATTTACCCGCCTCGCCAAAATTGTAATGGCCGTTTTTTCAAAAACCCAAGGTGTAAAGTCGGATTTTTTGAAACTGTCACCCCCCTGGGTATTTTCGAATTTCGTAAATGACCATAAATCCGGTTCCTGACGAGATAGAGACTTGAAATTTGGAGGTTACGAAGATCTTGCTAAGTTCTTCCGAACCTCCAAATTTCAAGTCTCTATCTTATCAGGAACCGGAGATATGTCAAATTTTGTTAATTCAGGGGGGTGACAGTTTCAAAAAATCCGACTTTATGATATATAGTCGAATTTTTTATTTAAGCGACAGGCCGCCGCGCACTCAATTGGTTAATTGGTCATATCTCCGGTTCCTGATAAAGATAAAGACTTGATCCTGGTTGCGTTGGAAAGATAAAATTTTTATCTTTCTAATGGCACCAAGAAAAAGTCGCTAGCTCATCAGGAACCGGAAATCGATTTCAAGCGCTGCATTTTGATGCGCGGCGGCCTGTCGCTTAAATAAAAAATTGGACTTTAAGGTGTAAGCGAAACAACAACGAACTGGCTGCGCGTCGCGCATTCGTTGCGCATAACGATCTCACCGGTGAGATTCATATGCGCAACGTTGCACAACGCGCAGCCAGTTCGTTGTTGTTTCGCTTACACTTTAGTAAAGTACTCCCCAAACTGCTATGTCCCTCACTCGGGTTTTGTGAAATTTCCCACGGTCATAATTCCACTCCCTGATGAGATAAAGACTTGAAATTTGTTTTGTAGGAAGAACTCGACATGATCTCTTCACAAAACAAATTTCAAGTCTCTATCTCATCAGGGGGTGGAGCTATGGCCGTCTAAAATCCGGTCGCGCGCAGCAAGGGACATAATAGTTTGGGAGGACCTTTAGGAGCGGTTAGATCACCACGTGGTTAAAGTCGCATGCCACCCCTTTTTGCGCATTGTCATAAAGTCGAATTTTTAATGAGTGTCGTTTTTTAAAAAGCCGCGCAATTTTGATTTGCGCGTCGGAATTATTTCAACTTCGCGCGAAGAACCCTTCGTCGAAGCCTTCGTCGCGCGCAGTTGTCGCGCGGCCGCGTCCACAAAGAAGTGGCGGGAATGGCATAGACCACATCAGGTGATGACCAAATATGGTATAATGAAGTCACGTTACTGTCATGTGTTAGGAGTTGTGCGATCCACGTTCTAGTGCAGACCCTTGTACACACATGAGCTGCAGTTGTGTTATTGTACACAATCAGCGATCAAATAATCCATTTTGCAGATAACGTGATGTGTGTGAGAGAGAGAGAGAGAGAGAGAGAGAGAGAGAGAGAGAGAGAGAGAGAGAGAAAGAGAGAGACTAGATAGAGAGAGACTAGATAGAGAGAGAGAGAGAGAGAGAGAGAGAGAGAGAGAGAGAGAGAGAGAGAGAGAGAGAGAATGAGAAAGAGAAAGAGAGAGAGAGAGAGAGAGGGAGAGAGAGAGAGAGATGAAGAAAGACAGGAATAGATAGAGTGAGATATCGATGGTTTCGATGATTCAACGACAATTTTCTTTGTATGTGTTTAACTGATTTAGGTATAAAAGAGTTCACAATAACAATAACAAATCGATTTATACACACGCTCAGACCCTACGCATACAAGATTCCGGGACAATAGAACACTACAAAAGCATCATATCTGATAGCGGTTTATCACTCCCTGTAAACAGTAGAGTCACAAAGTTCACACCTGTCCCTCTCTGTTATACTGATGCTTTACAAGTTTAAGAAACTCTTCCCAGCTCCATCTTCCAGGATCAGATGCCCTCTTCAATCTTCTCTCACGGCCTTCAAATCCAGATATTGCTACACGCCCAAGTGATAGTCTGTCATGATCTTTCCTGGGAGATTAAATTTGATGTGAGAGGAATAGAGAAGATCAAGGGGAGAGAGGGGGGCCGGGGGGGGGGGGGAGAATGATATCACTCCGTCTTGTAGTGCACCACCCCACCTCTTCTGAACGGTAAGCGAAAAGTGTTGCCTTGATTTGGACACAATTTTTTACAGTTTTGGTCATAACTCATCCATTTCTAGGCCAAATTGCAAAATCCTGGCCCCAACATTCTGCAATTTGGCCAAGAAATGGATGAGTTATGACCAAAACTGTAAAAAATTGTGTCCAAATCAAGGCAACCCTTACCGCTTACCGTTCAAAACATAACTACAGGGTGGTTCAGAAAGATAGAGCCACTTTGTGATAACTATTGTTTCGTTCTCTTATCTACTGTGCAATTTTCACGGTCTACTGATTAGAAAAAGTGGAGAAAGTGTCCCTGAGGATTGCGATCACCTTTACAATCCCTCAGAGGTCGGGAAAGTACCTTAATTCAACAATTAAGGCCAATTAGACCCAATTATACTCCATTGGGGCACTTTATCGACCTCTGGAAAAATTTTAACTTTGGTGTGTGGTGACCCTAAGGGTCACCACACACCAAAGTTAAAATTAAAATTAAAATTTGACGTTTTTGGTCATAACTCTGCCATTTCTTGGCAAAATTGCTTCATTTTGGGCTTGTTGGAAAGAGGGCATCGAGCCCGTTCTGAATAGCCCAAGAAACTTGAAATCGGCGCAAATTGCGCGGCGTTACAGTGCAAAATGTGTTTGTTAAAATTTTAAAATTTTAACGCGCGCATTATGCGCCTTAACGCCGCACACTTTGCGCCGATTTCAAGTTTCTTGGGCTGTTCAGAACGGGCTCGATGCCCTCTTTCCAACAAGCCCAAAATGAAGCAATTTTACCAAGAAATGGCAGAGTTATGACCAAAAACGTCAAATTTTAATTTTGATTTTAACTTTGGTGTGTGGTGACCCTTACGTGATTCAGCGTATCTTAATTAGTCGGGCAAGTGCCCTCACATCAGCATCTATCATTTCCAGGTGAAAAGTTGTAAATGGGGTCATTATGTAATTAATTAGTTTCAGTTTTTACTCTCCAAGCTTCGTAAAATGACCAAGTTTGGTCAGTCTGTGCGACTTGGTCAAAATCTTGCCCATATATATGGGCATGGTCAAGCTTGGACAGTCTGTGCAGTGCACAGTGTGCACACCCCAATAATTGTTATAAATGAGAGCGTTTTCTTACCAAATATGAAGAATACTGTAATCGATAGAGGTTTGAAACTGAATCCAACGTTAGCCATCCCGATATCAGTGAAATGCCTGGGGAAGGAGTGAGGGTTAGAATTCGCCCGAGAATCAAGAAATCGGGGGGAGGGTTACAAGTTTACAAAATAAATCCATCCTCCATTCTCTCTCCACCATCTCAGCTCTCCATTTTTCTCTCTATCCTCTCTCTCCCTCTCTCTCCCTTTCTCTCTCTCTACCCTCTCAGCTCTCCATTTTTCTCACTCCACCCTCTCAGCTCTCCATTTTTTCTCCCCACGCCTCACATCACAAAGGGTGAGAGTGAACAAAGGGCTAGGCCCTATGCATCATGTAGTGTTGGCATTAAATAAGATTAATTAGTCAGGAAAATGAGACAAATAAACATGTTCTTTCTTGTTACCTGGTAATAATGGTTGTTCATTAGGATACAGCAGAGGGTTGGACCACCGAAAACACCGTTGACACTTGACTGTGGAATTCACGGCATAACGTAATAACTTCCGTCTCTAGAGCCACCTCGATAGCCACAGGTAATCCTGCCTGAAAGGGTTAAGATTGTTAAAAACAGGTATTTATGAGGTCGACGGCCGAAGCAGTGAAAATTATCCTATCCAAAACCGAAAAAGCAACATTCGAGTGCCCTGTTTTTAGCAAGAGACTGTCGTCACTCGCCATGTTTGTGTTGAAAAATGTTTGTGTTGAAAAATTGGGTTCAAGTTCCTAATCAGAACTTTCTGGCGGCGCCAGAACCCTGGGTTCAACCCATTTTGACAGTATGCTCAGATCGGGTCGGCGATGCCAGACAGAATCAGAACGACTTTCATACCTGCTAAGTCTTTTCAGAGATATAGTATATACATTCAATTCAATTTCAATTCAATTCAATTCAATTCAAATAATTTGCGCACAAATACACAGGATATTTAAAAAAATAAACCTCCTCATTAGTCATTAATAACACACCAGCTCAGCAACAAACAACATTCATCAAGATTGGAAACAAGTAATCTATATAATCCCATAATGTTAGTCAGTCTGTCCGTTAATGGTTTTCAAACTCCTCCCACAGTTTTTGAGCTAGACCCTAAAAATTTGTACACGGGTACCTTGGACCAAGCGATGTAAGTACGGCTCAGATGTTTTGATCCGATCTTTACAGCAGTGACGTCACGGGTGACTCATTGGCACAAAAAACTTACATTTTTCAAACGCTTCTAAACCCTGAAAACGGCTCTAAATCAAAAAACTAACGCAATAGTAGGGAAAGAGAATCGTTTGAACTTCATTTTACAGATAGCGATTTCCCGTAACTCAATGTTTAAGGTCGTAAATCGCGTCGGAAAGTTAAAAATGCCAAAAATACGATATTTTTCACCGTAGCCCCCAAAATCTTATCCAATCGATATGAACTTGGTCGTTATGTGAACTTTATGTCCTTTGGCCAGGGGTTCCCAAAAACGATTGGCAATGAGACTGACCGGAGTTCTTATATTCAATTCACGAATTTGGAATTTTTCGTCGACTTTTTTTGGCGACATAAAACGCGAGGAAATTTTCAATGAATTTAAAATTTTACACTGCGCGCGTAATTCTAGGTCTGCGCGCGGCGTAAAAAAGCAGCGCTTTTTTGGGAAATTCGCGCGTTACAGTAATGATTTACCCGCCTCGCCAAAATTGTAATGGCCGTTTTTTCAAAAACCCAAGGTGTAAAGTCGGATTTTTTGAAACTGTCACCCCCCTGGGTATTTTCGAATTTCGTAAATGACCATAAATCCGGTTCCTGACGAGATAGAGACTTGAAATTTGGAGGTTCGAAGATCTTGCTAAGTTCTTCCGAACCTCCAAATTTCAGTCTCTATCTTATCAGGAACCGGAGATATGTCAAATTTTGTTAATTCAGGGGGGTGACAGTTTCAAAAAATCCGACTTTATGATATATAGTCGAATTTTTTTATTTAAGCGACAGGCCGCCGCGCACTCAATTGTTAATGGTCATATCTCCGGTTCCTGATAAAGATAAAGACTTGATCCTGGTTGCGTTGGAAAGATAAAATTTTATCTTTCTAATGGCCCCAAAAAAGTCGCTAGCTCATCAGGAACCGGAAATCGATTTCAAGCGCTGCATTTTGATGCGCGGCGGCCTGTCGCTAAATAAAAATTGGACTTTAAGGTGTAAGCGAAACAACAACGAACTGGCTGCGCGTCGCGCATTCGTTGCCATAACGATCTAACCGGTGAGATTCATATGCGCACGTTGCACAACGCGCAGCCAGTTCGTTGTTGTTTCGCTTACACTTTAGTAAAGTACTCCCCAAACTGCTATGTCCCCTCACTCGGGTTTTGTGAAATTTCCCACGGTCATAATCCACTCCCTGATGAGAAAGACTTGAAATGTTTTGTGGAAGACTCGACATGATCTCTTCACAAAACAAATTTCAAGTCTCTATCTCATCAGGGGGTGGACTATGGCCGTCTAAAATCCGGTCGCGCGCAGCAGGACATAATAGTTTGGGAGGACCTTAGAGCGGTTAGATCACCACGTGGTTAAAGTCCATGCCACCCCTTTTTGCGCATTGTCATAAAGTCGAATTTTTATGAGTGTCGTTTTTTAAAGCCGCGCAATTTTGATTTGCGCGTCGGAATTATTTCAACTTCGCGCGAAGAACCCTTCTCGTCAGCCTTCGTCGCGCGCAGTTGTCGCGCGGCCGCGTCCACAAGAAGTGGCGGGAATGGCATAGACCACATCAGGTGATGACCAAATATGGTATAATGAAGTCACGTTACTGTCATGTGTTAGGAGTTGTGCGATCCACGTTCTAGTGCAGACCCTTGTACACACATGAGCTGCAGTTGTGTTATTGTACACAATCAGCGATCAATAATCCATTTTGCGTAACGTGATGTGTGTGAGAGAGAAGAGAGAGAGAGAGAGGAGAGAGAGAGAGAGAGAGAGAGAGAGAAAGAGAGAGACTAGATAGAGAGAGACTTACAGAGAAGAGAGATAGAAGAGAAGACTGTAGAGAGAGAAGAGAGAGAGAGAGAGAGGAGATGGGGAGAGAGAGAGGAGGGAGAGAGAGAGAGAGATGAAGAAAGACAGGAATAGATAGAGTGAGATATCGATGGTTTCGATGATTCAACGACAATTTTTCTTTGTATGTGTTTATGATTTAGGTTGTTCACAATAACAATAACAAATCGATTTATACACACGCTCAGACCCTACGCATACAAGATTCCGGACAATAGAACACTACAAAAGCATCATATCTGATAGCGGTTATCCTCCGTGCTTCACTAGAAGACAGAGTTAGATTACTGGTACACCAGTCTATAACTAGTGACTAGTCATAACGTTGCATCAAGATTCAATATTCATTAAAATCAGACGAAGAAAGTAATCCAACTTTTTTGTTATGATTCCAACTTATCAAATGCCGATAACAACACATGTCATTATTGAGAAGCAAGATAGCTACAAGCTGGATGTCGAGCATGAATTGACTCTAAGATGCAATGGATGCCAAGATGGATTCAAAGTATCTACTGACTATACTCCTCAGGCCTCAGGGTATTATTATTATCATTAGGGTAAGATCATCTCTCTTCGGGTCACCAGTTCACTGTGAGCCAAATTGTTGAATTTAATCGTTCGCCTGTGTCCCCCGTAAAGCGAAAACAGTAGAAAACCAAGGTTTGAGATTTGAACGTTTCCCGTCACGCGATTTTGTGACCCAAATTTTTTTCAATAAAATTTTGGATCTAACCCGCGCGCGATACCCGGCCCGGCGCAACTTATTTAGCGCTGCAAAATTTGTAAAAATAAAGCCGCGTTACTGTTTTAATTTAATGCACTGCTTTTTAGACGCCGCGCACCATCATCCGTCCGCCGTCCGCCACGGTCCACACAATTTTTTGGCCAGCGTTAAAGTCGGCCAGCGTTAAAATCTGGGTGTTTTGGGAGTGCTGACAAACGGTTTTTTAGGGTTAGGGCTAAAGTAGGGTTAGGGTTAGGGTTGGGGTTTGGGTTGGGTTTAGGCCTTGACATTCCCTACCAGATAAACTTTGAATCAACCAAAACGGTTGAAACTTGAAACTTGAAACTTGAAACTTGAAACTTGAAACTTGAAAAATAATTAAGGCTATCAACAAAACATGACCACCTCTCAAGAACACACATTTAAAACTGACTTTATTTTACAGTACAAAAGTTCGATTATTAGTTTAATAAAATTAAATTAAAAACTTAAACGCAATTCATTTTAACAAAATCTACGTCCAACACTCTCGTCTCTTCTTTCTTCAGGTGGCCGGAGTTTCGCGGACGCACCCTCTTCAATGTAGCGTAGGCATTAATGTAACATTATAAAGATAATGAAACAAGCGAGCAAGCTCGTGCCCATTGACCACACCACAGTGCCTAAGCACCAAGATTTAGTGTCACTCACAATGCCCATACAGTTCTATCGAATTTCCATCGACCTCCCATGGTCCAATCCAACACTGAGTTGTTATTCGCCCGCACATACCCAGGTGTTGGTGGCTCGTCTGGAATTTGGGCCAGAAAAGCGCCTAGCTCGGACTTAAATTTCTCCATCTCAGTCTGATCTCGGACCGGTTTAGGCAGGCAGTTCCATAGCTTAGGACCTCTAGTGGAAAAGGAGCGATCGTACAATGACTGGATTTTAGCAGACTTGGAAACAGGCGGAGCGGGTACCCTAGCCTTGAATCCGCAACGACCGGTATCTTCAATTATGATCCCAATGTCATTTGGTACTAGACTCATCCTTAGCTTGAACATATAGATCATGAAATAACGTTCGTGGCGTCGCTGAATGGACATGAGATGCAAGTCCTTGAGTCTCTCCCAGTAGTTCAGTTCTCCCATATTTGAAATACGGGAGGTAAATGTTCGTTGTACCGACTCAACCAGCTGTATCTGGCCAATAGCTACTGGCGCCCATAGTGGGCTGCAATAGTCGAGTATGGATCGTATGAGTGATTTGTACAGGGTAAGCATGACTGTTCTGTCACGACTTTTAAAGACGCTGAGTGTCCATCCACACGTCTGCCGAGCCCTGGATACAGTTCTTCCTATGTGCTCCGACCACGTCATTCCAGCATCTACAATAACACCGAGGTCTCTAACCCATGGAGATGCTTCCAGGGTATGCCCGCTGTTAGTTGTGTATGTAGATAGTTCAGCAAAGAACGGGAGCTGTTGCAGGAAGGAGTCTACCCTGATACGATGACTGATCAGTTCATATTTCTTCTCATTCAGAAGCATATTATTAGACTCGGCCCACCGTGTTACAGCTGTTAGGTCTTCTTGTAAGAGAAGGCAGTCTGCTACTGTTGATATTCTCTTCCCCAGCCGCGTATCATCGGCAAACAGGCTGACAATGGAGTGTTTCACACAGTCTGGTAGGTCGTTCACAAAAATGAGAAATAGTAACGGCCCCAGGACAGTTCCTTGCGGGACTCCACTGATGATGATTCTGACACCGGATTTTGTGCCAGCAACTACAACTGTCTGTGTCCGATCTGTCAGAAATGATTCGATCCACTTACAGACTCCCTCAGAGAATCCATACCGCCTCAGTTTCCTCATTAGCAGACGTAGATCCACCCGATCAAACGCCTTACTAAAATCCAAATAGATGGTATCCGCTTCAGCATTATCAAACAAGCATTGATACATCTGGTCATAGTGTGCAAGAAGCTGGCTGAGACATGACCGACCCCCTCGGAAGCCGTGCTGTTGGTTGGTGAACATATCGTTACTTTCTAGGAATTCCACCATATGGTCCCTCATTACTCTCTCATAGCATTTAACAACGTGGGAAGTCAGAGTAACTGGTCGGTAGTTACAAGCTCTGGCTTTGTCACCTTTTTTAAAAAGAGGGGTGACGTTTCCCTGCTTGTAGAACTTTGGGCAGATACCGGTAGTGAATGACTCGGCCCAGAGTAGAGTCAGCGGGGAAGAGAGTTCTTCAGCACATTCTTTCAGTAACATGGCCGGTACTCCATCAGGCCCAGGGCTCGAATCAGGTTTGAGCTCAGAGAGCGCCTTGAGCATAAGCTGAGGAGTAGGAGTAAGACAAGGTTCGGGAACTTTTATCTGAGGAGGGACGAAGGAAGGATCCACTACATCAGGGTTTAACGGATTGCTAAAGTTTAGACAGAACTGATCCTGCAGTATATCAGCAATACTCTGGTCACTGGAAGTCAGTTCGTCATCAAACCCGTACATAAGAGGAATCCGGGAGCGTGACTTCGAGAATGACTTAGCATACGAGTAAAAGTAATTCGGCTGGACCTTGATTCTCTGCACAGCTGCGTCTTCCTTTCGCTGACGGTCCTCCACCATTATCAGTTCTATTTGAGACATCACGGCTTCAATCTCTTTCCCCACTTCAACAGCTTTATCCACTTCACCCTTCTCTATTAGTGCATTTTGCCTGGCAAGTAGCTTAGGCTTTCGTCTACGGAGTCCATTGTACGCTCTGGGCCTCTTGGTTGTAGTCTTTTTGAGAGGAACATGTATTTTGCAGATTTCCAGAAGCTTAGCTGTAAAGATTTCAGGGAACTCCTCAAAAGTAGTGCAGCTGTCACGAAGCTGCTGCCAGTTGAAGTCAGAGATTGCCTCTTTCAGGTTCACGAAGTCTGCCTTGCGGAAATTGAGGGAATGGAAACTATCTTCACAGAAGTTTAGACGTTTCCGAGGGTGAGGGCTGCCAGGGTTGTAGCTGAGAACAGCCTGAACAATCTGGTGGTCGGAGATGCTGCTATCTGGTGGGAATACCGATATGCTGCCAACAAGTTGTGTATCGTTGGTAAAGAATAAGTCAAGAATGTTCTCCCCCCTCGTGGGCTCAAGTACATGCTGAGTAAGAAAATTGTCCTCCGCAAATCTGAGTAACGGGTTTACCCCAACATCAACTGTATCTTTCCCACTGGCAGAGAGCTCGATCCAGTTAATACCCGGTGAGTTAAAGTCCCCGGATAAGAAGAAGTCGCAGTTGTCTGGTAATGTGGATTGGTACTGGTTGACGAATGCTAAAACTGCACAAGTACTCTTTACTGAAGCGTTGGGAGGGCGGTATACGACTGCAACAGCAGCATTGATGGTTTCAAATACACAGAAGGTAGCCTCACAAACTCCGTCGTCAAACAGATAGCTGGCTGAGATAGGGATAGAATCCGCTGAGTATAGAAGTACCCCACCGCCAACACGGCCAGATCTATCCGACCGGGTGACGTTGTAACCCGGTATTACGATCTGTTCATTACAATGGAATCCTTTAAGCCAAGTTTCCGTGACACACACAAATGATGCCGTGATACCAGACTTAGCCTGCTCATCGATGAAGAGTTCAAGTTTTTCCGATTTAGTCTTTGACTTACTCCATGCACTGGGGTTCATCCCTTGAATGTTCAAACTTATGATGCTTGCTCTCGACTCTGTCTCCTGGCTTGTCTGACCATGAACATGGCATGTCGGTCTGCTTTGCAGAGGTCTCGGTTGATATACTGTCCCGACTCCGTCTTCTTTCCCCTCCCATTCATCGAGTAAAAATTCGCCGTTTTCTCATCCTTCATTTTGATTATCAGGGGGCGAGGACCTTGTTCAGCCGAAGGAGGATCTCCAGCTCGGAATGTAGAAACTATGTCAGATTTCTTTATACCGAGTTGCATGCACGCTTTGAGGTCATCTTTCCCTCTTTCTCTGGGATCTTCTGCGTTGCTCTCCGCCATATTCATAACGCAGAGGTTAGATTTCCGTCTTTCCCGCTCAAGTCGATCACTCTCGTATCTGTCCAGGACTTTTGCAGTGGCATTTTCAACCAACTTCTCTGTTTCCACAGCCTGAGGACTGGAGTCGGTTTGCAACTGGACAGCTTCAGCAAATGTCTTAGTACAAACATCGACAACATCGGCCTTAATCTCGTTCATCGCCTTTTCAATCGCAGAACTGACCACTTCATCTGCCACCGCTCTGACTTCATCGCGGGCCCTTGGTGTGGAGTCGAGGAGCCAATGTAGGGGCAAGCAGCGTGGGCAGGTCCACTTGATCATTTTAAGCGCTTCTTTGTTCAAGCCCGCAATACCAACACAGTCCAAATGAAACCATCCGTTACACGCAGAGCAACCGATTGCAGTAACTCCAGGGAGGTAGCGCCGGCAGGGACAGAAGTAGAATTCCCCTTTGGATCCGGGCCATTTCTTCTCAATTTCCTCCAGTTCGTTGTATGTCTTGTATTTATCGACATCAAGATTGTCATTACATTTCATATTTGGCATGGTTGACATAGGGCTAGACCCTAGATAGGAAGATTTGAAACGCACGGGCGCGCGCTCAAATTAATTTGTTTAAAGTAGTGTTGAAAAGTGGTTTGTCGGTAAGAGCCTGATTGAAACGGCGTCCTAGCACTAACAATGCATAGGCCCAAAAGCGGGATATAAATTATAATTGTATTTGTATTTGTATTTGGTGCTCCTGTTATTAGACTTGAGTGCGGCTTTCGATACGGTGAACCACTCGACACTCCTCAAACGATTGGAGCAGCTATATGGTGTCAGTGATACCTCTCTTGACTGGTTCCGGAGTTACCTTACGGGTAGGGGTGCTTCTGTGATGGTGGGTGAGTTGAAATCGGCTTTTACTGAGTTGACTATTGGAGTGCCTCAGGGATCGATTCTGGGTCCTATTCTGTTCATATGCTACACGAAGGAGCTGGAACTAATTGCTGAGAAACACGGAGTAGGTATTCATTTTTACGCAGATGATACCCAGGTGTACGCTGCATATTCAGCGGATGACTTCTCTGATATTGAACAGAAGTTACAGGCCTGCGTTTCGGATATACAGGCCTGGCTCACGACTAATTTTCTCCAACTGAACCCTACAAAGACTGAAGTTATGATCCTATCTCCCAGAGGAAGTACCTCTGTAGACTCAGTACAGCTGTTCAAAGAGGGCACACCCACTGTGGTCACGAACTCGGCAAGGAATCTGGGGGTGTACTTTGACTCTAAACTCTCCATGGATGAACATGTGTTGAAGGTGGTCAATGCATGTAAGTCCACTCTGGTTAATTTATGGAGAATCGCCGGGAAGTTGTCGCGAAGACTAAGAACATTACTAGTCTGCAGCTTGATCCACTCCAAAATGGATTACTGTAACTCCCTGATGACCGGAATGACAAAGAAGAACGTACAAGAGCTTCAAAAGATCCAAAATGCCGCATCACGTTTCATCTATGGCCAGAGGCGTTGGCGAGGTACGACCCAGCTACGGAAGGAGCTTCATTTCCTCCCGGTCTCTGAGCGAATTGAGTATAAAACCTGTGTTCTGGTATTCAAATGCTTAAACGGACTTGCACCCGACTATCTTAGTGGTCGCTTGCTTAAGAGGAAAACAAAATCAATAGGACTGCGTGCAGATGGAGATAAACTTTTGCTTGAAATCCCCCATCCAAATTACAAGACAACTGATCGTGCATTCAGCGTATCGGGACCTCGACTATGGAACAAACTGCCAAGAGAATTGCGTGAATCAGAGACTCTAAAACGTTTTGAAGTGGATCTAAAGACGTTTTTGTTCTGTAGGGCTTTTGGTGTGTAAGGAGCTGAAATGTCCATTGTGACAATAGGAATCCGTTGAATTTCTAGAGTTAGTAGAGGAGGTTGTTTGTGTGTCTGGTGGTCAGTTGAATACTTATTATTTTGTGTGTTCTAGGAAGTGGAGATTTGGGAGTTGATTGGTTTCTTTTATGTGACGGATCCCCAGAACTCGGTAAAAAAAGAGCCTGGGTTAAAAAATCAAAAAAGCAAAGAAAAAAAGAATAAAAAATCAACAAAAAAAATCAAAAAAAAATCAAAAAAAAATCAAAAAATCAAAAAATCAAAAAATCAAAAAGAGGCAATAATAAAAAGTGTGTGTGTGTATGTTTGTGTGTACGTGTGTGTGTATGTTTGTATGTATGTGTGTGTTTGTTCTCTTTCTCGAGCGGTTAAGGGAACAGGATCTTCACTTCATCTGGACCTTATTTGGCATGGTTCCCAAGAAGTTTCACTCTATCACGGCCATGGGCCAAACTGGTAAACGGACTTTCACCCAGGTTGTATATTTTTGTATCATTGCTCGGCTTTTTACCTAGGTTTGGGTATAGTCCAATTTTCTACTCGAGTGGCGGGGTGCCGGGCACTTAATTCTTTTCTCTGGTCTTGTCTTGGTGGTATGGGGCTTGATCCTGGTATCACTGGATAGGTCTCTGCCTTGTCGAGCGTCACTGGTTCAGCCAGTTTCACATCTGTTTAGCGAGTTGGTGTGTGGCGACCTGTCGCTTGAGTGGGAAATTGGACTTTAGTTTGTATTTTGCTATCTTTGGATCCCTTGATCCAAGAGTGTTTTATATCTTTCTGAACTGCATTTGCAGTTGTGGTTGCTCTTTCAATTTTCGTTTCATGTAGAAATCTATCAACTCTCTATTCACAGGATATCACATCACAATGTTGCCAAAAGGGATTTGAAGTCTTATCGTTCACTATCATACTCTGCAAGACACGAGTAAACCATTTTTCAAGACCAAGCTCAACATTACCTGATTAAGACCTCATCTTTTCCATGACGTGCACACCTTATTGAGACTGGTGTAGTAATTTTTTACGTTGAGATCTATGGTCTCTGTTGCGCTATATTTTTCTAGACTTTTGTATGATTCTATCTTGTGGATATTCAGTGTTCAGTTTATGCTGTTTTGATTAACTTATTAACTATTTATTAATTATATGTGACCGTTTATGCTGTTTTTTAATTAACTTATTAACTATGTATTTAATTATATGACAACGAGGACTTTCGGAAGGACATTGATACGAAGATGCGCTTTAGAAAGCGAGTTTTGATCGAAAGGACGCTTTAGTATAAGTCGATCGAGATAAACACTTTTCGCTCAAAAGCGATTTATAAATGTTAAATGTTATTGTTATTGTTATTTTAGTAAATCAACTTTTTTGGCAGCGTGCACCTGTAAACAGGCCTCCAAACGGAAAACGTTAAAATCTGGGTGCCTTTTATTGCTAACAATTCGTAGTTTTAGCGCGCGAGACGGGTTAGGGCTATCCGTTAGGGTCTGGTTAGGGTTTGGTTTGGGGTTATCGGTTAGGGCTATCGATTCTCTATCAGTTACCGTTTAGTTTACTCAAATTGGCCATGTGGTTGCGTGGCTATAGCCGTTTGAAAAAAGTCGGTCTAAGTGTACTCTTTTGGTAGCGTGCACCTATAAACAGACTGCAAGGCACCCATATTATAATCGCGCCCCCTCCAAACACCCAGATCGTAACGGCGCCCGTTAAAGTCTGTGTGTTTGGTGAGTGCTGCCAAAGGGGTTTTTAGATTTAGGGCTAAAGTAGGATTAGGGTTAGGGACTATGGTTGTGGTTAAACTTTGAATTAGCCAAAACGGTTGAGTGGTTTGGCGGTTAGAGCCATTTTAGTGAATCAACTTTTTTGGGAGGCCACCAAACACCCAGATCGTAACGGCGCCCACAATTTTTGGGTGTTTCGAGGGGCTCCGTTACGTTACGTGACCAAAATTCAGTCCATCCGGTCTTACGGAAAATTCGGACGAATTTTGGAATTGGGCCTGAGCTGAGCCTCCTTTAGATGCAGATTGGGCATTGGTTAAAAAGCGCTGCCTTATCCCGCGCTGCCAGCAACGTTCGCCAAGGGCATTGGCATCCTAGCAGACATCTCCACGAAGTCTGGAGTTCCAACTCCGAAATTTCAAAACACCTCGGCGAAATTTTTGTCGAGTGCCCGCTTAGCTCTCCATATGGGGTTGTAGGGCATGCCAAGCCGACCTCAAATATGCAATTTTAGCCTTTAACTCGAATTCATATTAAAACCGGTTTTAAGGTCCCTACATTTTATTTTTAGGGCTAGAAAGCTGAAAATTTGGGAATTTGAAAATGCACGAGAAACTAAAACCTCTCCCTTTGGTCGGGTTTGATACCAATATATACCACCCTCCCTGCTTCGCAAGTCGGGCAGTATTATTTGCTTACTAAGATGGTGTAGCGAACCACCCTGCCGGCTGACCCCCTACATATGAACCCGGTTTTATTGATTAAATGATCATATAAACTCTTATTGGCATATTATGATGATTACCGAATATCTAAGTTAGTCCCTTATGATTGTTCATTTGTGTGTGACCTGTGTGTATACTGTGTCAGTCTGTGAGATTTTGATGACCGTTTTGGTCTCGTGTGTATTTGTGTGCACTGTTTATGTGTTTACTTACCTAGTTCAAGTCTACAAAGAGGGGCGTCCTTGTTCCACTCTCCGTTGGAATTACAAGTCCTCTCGCGGCTACCATCTCGCACGTGCTTCTTCTGACATTCAATGGTCACCGTCTGTCCAGGATCAGTATCGTTCCAACTTCCTTGCACTGCTCCGTCCACGGTAAACCCAGGGCACGCTGATGAATAAAAATGCTATTATTTTTTTGAGAAGCAGCTGATCTATTTTGTTACAAATACAATTCTCCTGAAATTGGGGTTGATTATAACACTCCTTTATTACCTGGTTTTGCACGGTAGCTGTCAGAAGCCTGGTCATTAAGAAATTTTATCTTTTCCACTACATCTCCTCCCCATGCTGATGCACATTTAGTAAATTTACTGCCATCGAACTGGTAATTCAGTACCTCCACCCCGTTGCACTCTATATTAAAGGCCGTAGCCGTCTTTCGAATTGTCCAAATCTTGTCCACTTCCTCTGGTGGTTGTACTGGGAGGGAGGTCCAGTTGGCACAGTTGCTGATAATGTATTGGATAGATGACGTAAACCTCACAAACAATCCTCCAATCCAAATTTCAGCTCCAGAGTATGTTACTATCCGCATTCCCTCGTTACTCCCAGCAATCGAGTTGGTTTTGATTTGAAGAGAGGTGCCCTCCAGATCAAATCGGATAGTAACACCACGTTGTATTGGACTCCATGATGTAACTGAAATGTGATGAATGATCACGCCCTGATTATGCCAGCATGAATACCCTAAATCTAATTTAAGCAATTATTGATCATCTTGCCCAAAGGGGGGGGGGGGGGGGTAAGGCCAAAGAGAGCCAAACCCGCCCTGAAATCCGAGATTGATCTGGCTTTTTATGATCTGGCCTTTTTTTACCTTTTTTGATCTGGCTTTCTTTGATCTGACTTTTTCAGCCTTTTTGGCCTTTTTCCCGAAAATTTCTGCATCTGGCTTTTTTGATCTGCCTTTATTTGATCTGTTTTTTTGATCTGCCTTTATTTGATCTGGTTTTTTTGATCTAGCTTTTTTTAGAACTTTTTTACCTACATGTGTATAAATTTAGGGCCAAAAAAAGCCAAACCCACCCTGGAATGCGATGATATCTAACCAACATTCTTGAAATATTGCAAACAATAAAACAATCATGGGGGAACAATAATTTTCCCTTACCCTACTTTACAATCTATGTAGTGGCGATGAATAACAATAGTCTCACCTTCTGCAGTTGCAAGAGCCATCATGGATGGCAACAGAATTAAACACAGAAAAAGCCACATTTTGGCTATTCGGATAGGCTAGGACAAACACAACGATGTCTTTGAATTGAAGACTGGAGAGGCATGATACTTTGAAATAGACCAGATGACTCTCTTCCTTTAATTCTCTCCATGTCTCTTACTCCTATCTCCCGTACGTGTGTAAAAATGTTTGAAAGACTCTCTGCCTTATTTTTCATCTCTCTCTCTCTCTCTCTCTCTCTCTCTCTCTCTCTCTCTGGCTCAACTAATGGTGTTGTCTTCTAGGCATCAGTTGCCCCTCCCTCTAGAGTCTAGAGGGAGGGGCTCTAAAGTCTAAGCTCTGTCTGTCTGTCTGCTTAGCTGTCTGTCTGCTTGTCTGTCTATCTGTCCGTCTGTCTTTTGCTCCCAGCTCACTCCCTCTCTCAAAATTTACGGACTTCTGTTCATGGAAAAACTTGTCCAGATCGCATTACTAAAAAACAGGATACAATATTATCTAGCATGGTTCCAGATCTCGTAGAGCCCTAAAATTTGACACAGTTACTCTAAGTGACAAATAAATTTAGGTTCCACAACCATGCAAGGCCCCGGATGATGTAGGAATAATAAACTGCATTGCAACCAACTCTTAACTGACAATCTGATTCGTGAGCATTATTGACTTGCAGGAACCGTCGTCCGTCAGCTCCCATCCCAATATAATCCTTTATTTAGCGGGATGTTGATGTTGTTACTGTGGTATATGCTTGGGTGATATTCAAATGTGTTGGGGTGGGTGTCAAAGTCTGAGTGATCCATTGTAAGAGTGTCAAGAGTCTGGGTGTGCCAGACAGGCGTCAGATACGGTGCGTAGGAGGAGTCTTACAACTGGTGTATGATTGTTAGTGTACTGATGCATTGGGATTGTGGTTGATTAGACACACAGCATATACCTTGATTATTATTTGAATGTGCGAATTGAATGTACACGTTGGACTGTGGTGGCCGACGTCCCAAATTCTGCAAAACCAGTGTGTCGTTTGTTTGAGGATCAAGATGTTAACAATAAAAGTCTACATAAAGGTGAGCTGGTAACAAACACAATGTCTTGCTATAACTGAGTTAGGAAGTAAATGGAATTGTTAATTAGTGCGTGATCGTTATCGCGTAGTGGGGTGAGAGAGAGAGACGAATTTGAACTATAGAAGGGGAGAGTAGAGAGAGAGTTAATCTATGCGAGTGAGAGAGAAATTTTGGCGGGAAATTGAGAGATATAGTATAACAATAGTTGCTGTTTTGTTCTCTTACTGTGAGTAGAAGACAGAAGGACTTAATAGTGTAAATTGTAAACCTATGGTTATCGCTGGTAAATACCATGAGGTGGTTCGGGCTTTCGAGGCAAGCCCCAAAATCGCTCGTGAAACTGAGAAAAGGGTGAGCTGTATAACAAAACAAAATGTCTTGCTATAACAATGAGGTGGACGGTAAAAATGGAATTGTTAATTAGTGCGTTGATCGATATCGCGTTAGTGTGGGGAGAGAAGAGAGAGACGAATCTTGAACTATAGAAGGGCGATCGAGAGAGAAGTTATCTCATGTCGTATGAGAGAGAAATTTTGGGCGGGGGAATGGAGATATAGCAGATTAAAAATAGTTGCTGTTTTGTTCTCTTACTGTGAGAGAAGGAAGAGAGGACTTAAATGAGGTTACATTAGTACACTATGGTTTTAGTCGCTGGTATAGATACCATGAGGTGGTGTCGGGGTTCGAGGGCAAGCCCAAAAGTCGGCTCGTGAACGAGAAGGTGAGTCTGTTATAACAAAACAAAATGTCTTCTATACAACGGGGTAGAGAGGAAAATGGAATTGTTCAATTAGTGCGTGTCGATATCGCACGTAGTGGGGGGAGAGAGAGAAACGAATCTTGAAACTATAGAAGGGGAGAGAGAGAGAGAGTTAATGCTCATGCGAGTGAGAGAGAATTTTGCGGGAAATTGAAGATAGTAGATATAAAATAGTTGTGCTGTTTTGTTCCTAATGGAGTGATGAAGAAGAAGCTAATAGAGTAAATGTCAATATGTAGCGTTTATCATACTGAGTTTCGGGTAGCAAGCAAATCGTGAACGAAGGTGAGTTGACAAAAAAAAAGTTTAACAATGAGGTAACGGAAAGAATTTATTCTGTCGTATCTAGGGGAGAAGAGAGGATTAACTAGAGAGGCGAAAGAGAGTACAGAGGTGAGGAATTTTGCGGGAATTGGGTTGTAATGTCTGTGTGTCCTAGCTGTGAAACAGGGGACAGTAATACATTATCCTGGATAATACCATGGTTTCGGTCGCAAGATCGCTGTAACGAGAAAGATGTACAACAATCTGTATACAAGATGGCGATATTAAAGTGGATCATACCTAGTGGGGAAGACGAATCTTATAAGAGAACTGGGAATTCTGCATAAGACTTGGAATGAATGAAAACTTTATTGCTCTACTGGAGGAAAGAGTTAAGAGGTTAAGTAACTGGGTTCGGAAATATAGTTGGTAGGGCAAGCAAATTGTCAGAGGGGCTGAAAAACGTTATGCGTGATCGATATCGCGTAGTGGGGGGAGAGAGAGAGAACGAATCTTGACTATAGAAGGGGAGAGAGAGAGAGAGTTAATCTCATGCGAGTGAGAGAGAAATTTGCGGGAAATTGAGGATATAGAGATAAAATAGTTGCTGTTTTGTTTCTCTTACTGTGAGAGAGAAGAGAGGACTTATAGAGGTAAATGTAACTATGGTTTAGTCGCTGGTATAATACCATGAGTTGGTTCGGGGGTTCGAGGGCAAGCCCAAATCGCTCGTGAAACGAGAAAGGTGATAGCTGTATAAAAAAACAAAATGTCTTGCTATACAACTGAGGTAGAAGGAAATGGAATTGTTAATTAGTGCGTGATCGATATCGCGTAGTGGGGGGAAGAGAGAGAACGAATCTTGAACTATAGAAGGGAGAGAAGAGAGAGAGTTTATCTCATGCGAGTGAAGAAATTTTGCGGGAAATTGAAGAGATATAGATAAAATAGTTCTGTTTTGTTCCTTCACTGTGAGAGAAGAAGAAGGACTTAATAGAGTTTAAATGTAAACTATGGTTTAGTCGCTGGTATAATACCATGAGGTGGTTCGGGGGTTCGAGGGCAAGCCAAAATCGCTCGTGAAACGAAAAGGTGAGCTGTATACAAAACAAAAATGTCTTGCTATACAACTGAGGTAGGAAGTAAAATGGATTGTTTATTAGTGCGTGATCGTATCGCGTAGTGGGGGGAGAGAGAGAGAACGAATCTTGAAACTATAGAAGGAGGAGAGAGAGAGAGAGTTAATCTCATGCGAGTGAGAGAAAATTTTGCGGGAAATTGAGAGATATAGAGATAAATAGTTCTGTTTTGTTCTCTTACTGTGAGAGAAGAAGAGAGACTTTAATAGAGGTTAAATGTAAACTTGGTTTAGTCGCTGGTATAATACAATGAGGTGGTTCGGGGGTTCGAGGGCAAGCCCAAAATCGCTCGTGAAACGAGAACGGTGAGCTGTATAACAAAACAAAATGTCTTGCTATACAACTGAGGTAGGAAGAAAATGAATTGTTAATTAGTGCGTGATCGATATCGCGTAGTGGGGGAGAGAGAGAGAACGAATCTTGAAATATAGAAGGGAGAGAGAGAGAGAGAGTTAATCTCATGCGAGTGAGAGAGAATTTTGCGGGAAATTGAGAGATATAGAGATAAAATAGTGCTGTTTTTGTTTCTACTGTGGAGAGAGAAGAGAGGATTAATAGAGGTTAAATGTAAACTATGGTTTAGTCGCTGGTATAATACCATGAGGTGGTTCGGGTTCGAGGGCAAGCCCAAAATCGCTCGTGAAACGAGAAAGGTGAGCTGTATAACAAAACAAAATGTCTTGCTAACAACTGAGGTAGGAAGGAATGGAATTGTTTAATTGTGCGTGATCGATATCGCGTAGTGGGGGAGAGAGAGAGAACGAATCTTGAACTATAGAAGGGGAGAGAGAGAGAGAGTTTATCTCATGCGAGTGAGAGAGAAATTTGCGGGAAATTGAGAATATAGAGATAAAATATGTTGCTGTTTTGTTTCTTTACTGTGAGAGAAGAAGAGAGGACTTAATAGATGTTAAATGTACTATGGTTTAGTCGCTGGTATATACCATGAGGTGGTTCGGGGGTTCGAGGGCAACCCAAAATCGCTCGGAAACAAAAGGTGAGCTGTATAACAAACAAAAGTCTTGCTATACACTGAGGTAGGAAGGAAATGAATGTTAATTAGTGCGTGATCGATATCGCGTAGTGGGGGGAGAGAGAAGAAACGATCTTGAACTATAGAAGGGAGAGAGAGAGAGAGTTAATCTCATGCGAGTGAGAGAGAAATTTTGCGGGAAATGAGAGATATAGAGATAAAATATTGCTGTTTTGTCTCTACTGTGAGAGAAGAAGAGAGGACTTAATAGAGGTTAAATGTAAACTATGGTTTAGTCGCTGGTAAATACATGAGGTGTTCGGGGGTTCGAGGGCAAGCCCAAAATCGCTCGTGAAACGAGAAAGGTGAGCTGTATAACAAACACAATGTCTTGCTATACAACTGAGGTAGGAGGAAAATGGAATTGTTAATTAGTGCGTGATCGATATCGCGTAGTGGGGGAGAGAGAGAGAAGAATCTTGAACTATAGAAGGGGAGAGAGAGAGAGAGTTAATCTCATGCGAGATGAAGAGAATTTTGCGGGAAATGAGAGTATAGAGATAAAATAGTTGCTGTTTTGTTCTCTTACTGTGAGAGAAGAAAGAGGGACTTAATAGATGTTAAATGTAAACTATGGTTTAGTCGCTGGTATAATACCAGAGTGTGGTCGGTGGGTTCGAGGGCAAGCCCAAACTCGCTCGTGCAAACGAGAAAGGTGAGCTGTATACAAAACAAATGTCCTTGCTATACAACTGAGGTATGGAAGGAAATGGAAATTGTTAATTAGTGGTGATCGATATCGCGTAGTGGGAGAGAGAGAGAACGAATCTTGAGCTATAGAAGGGGAGAGGAGAGAGAGTTACTCTCATGCGAGTGAGAGAGAAATTTTGCGGGAAATTGAGTAGAATTATAGAATAACATAGTTTGTGTTTTGTTTCTCTACTGTGAGAGAAGAAGAGAGACTTAATAGATGTTAAATTGTAAACTTATGGTTTTTTGGTCGCTGGGATACATACCATGGAGGTGGTTCGGGTGTTCGAGGCAGCCCAAAATCGGGCTCGTGAAAACGAGAAAGTTGACTGTATAACAAAACAAAATGTCCTTGCCTATACAACTGAGGTAGGAAGGAAATGTAATTGTTAATTGTGCGTGATCGATATCGCGTAGTGGGGGGAGAGAGAGAGAACGATCTTGAACTATAGAAGGGAGAGAGAGAGAGAGTTAATCTCATGCGAGTGCGAGAGAAATTTTGCGGGAAATTGAGCAAAAGATTAAGATAAAAATAGTTTGCTGTTTTGTTCTCTACTGTGAGAGAAGAAAGACGAGACCTTAATAGAGGTTAATGTAAACTATGGTTTAGTCGCTGGTATCATACCATGGAGGTGGTTCGGGGGTTCGATGTGGGGGAGCCCCCAGCCAAAATCGCTCGTAAACGAGAAAGGTGACGCTGTATAAAAACAAATGTCTTGCTATAACTGAGGTAGAAGGAAATGGAATTTTTAGTAGTGCGTGATCGATATCGCGTAGTGGGGGTAGAGAGGAGAAACGAATCTTTGAACTATAGAAGGGGGAGAGAGGAGAGTTAATCTCATGCGAGTGAGATCGCATTTGCACCACGTAAATTGAGAGATATAGAGATAAAATAGTTTTGCTGTTTTGTTCTCTTACTGTGGATAAGAAGAGAGACTTAATAGAGGTTACAAATTAACTATGGTTTAGTCGATGGTATAATACCATGCGGTGGTTCGGGGTTCGAGGGCAAGCCCAAATCGCTCGTGAAACGTAAGGTGAGCTGTATACAAAACAAAATGTCTTGCTATACAACTGAGGTAGGAAGGACATGGAATTGTTAATTGTGCGTGATCGATATCGGTATGGGGGAGGAGAAGAGAGAACGAATCTTTGAACTATAGAATGGAGAGAGAGAGGAGTTTAATCTCATGCGAGTGAGAGCGAATTTTTTGCGGAAATGTGAGAGATTAAGATAAATAGTTTTGCTGGTTTTTTTTTTTTTTTGTTCTCTTACTGTGAGAAGAAAGAAGAGGGACTTAATAGAGGTTAAATGTAAACTATGGTTTAGTCGCTGGTATAATACCATGAGGTGGTTCGGGGTTCGGGGCAGCCCAAATCGCTCGTGAAACTATAAAGGTGATGCTGTATAACAAAAAACAATGTTTCTTGCTATACAACTGAGGTAGGAAGGAAAATGGAATTGTTAATTAGTGCGTGTCGATATCGGCGTAAAAAAAAAAGTGGGGGGAGAGAGAGAGAACGAATCTTGAACTATAAAAGGGAGTAGAGAGAGAGAGTTAATCTCATGCGAGTGAGAGAGAAATTTTGCGGGCAATTGAGACTATAGATAAAATAGTTTTTGCTGTTTTGTTCTCTTACTGTGAGAGAAGAAGAGAAAGGACTTAATATAGGTTGAAATGTAAAACTATGGTTTAGTCAGCTGGTATAATCCATGAGGTGGTATCCGGGGGTTCGAGGCAAGCCCAAATCGCTCGTGAAACGATAAAGGTGGAGCTGTATAACAAAACAAAATGTCTTGCTTATACAACTGAGGTGGAGAAAATGGAATTGTTAATTAGGCGTGATCGATATCGCGTAGTGGGGGGATAGAGAGAGAACGAATCTTGAACTATAGAACGGGGGTAGGCTAGAGAGAGAGTTAATCTCATGCGTAAGGTGAGAGGGAAATTTTGCGGGAAATTGGAGATATAGAAAGAAAAATATAGTTGCTGTTTTGTTCTTTACTGTGAGAGAAGAAGGAGGGACTTAATAGAGGTAAATGTAAACTATGGTTTAGTCGCTGTATATACCCTGAGGTGTTTGGCGGGTTTCGGAGGCAGCCCCAAATCGCGTCGTGAAACGAGAAGGTTAGCGTATAACAAACAAATGTCCTGCTATACAACTGAGTGAGGAAGGAAAATGGAATTGTTAATTAGTGCGTGATCGATATCGCGTAGGTGGGGGGAGAGAGAGAGAACGAATCTTGACTATAGAAGGGGAGAGAGAGAGAGAGTTATACTCATGCGAGTGAGAGAGAAATTTTGCGGGAAATTGAGAGATAATAGAGATAAAATAGTTGCTGTTTTGTTCTCTTACTGTGAGAGAAGAAGAGAGGACTTAATAGAGGTTAAATGTAAACTATGGTTTAGTCGCTGGTATAATACCAATGAGGTGGTTCGGGGGTTCGAGGGCAAGCCAAAATCGCTCGTGAAACGAGAAAGGTGAACTGTAATAGACAAAAACAAAATGTCTTGCTATACAACTGAGGTAGGAAGGAAAATGGAATTGTTAATTAGTGCGTGATCGATATCGCGTAGTTGGGGGGAGAGAGAGAGAACGAATCTTGAACTATAGAAAGGGGAGAAGAGAGAGAGTTAATCTCATGCGGTGAGAGAGAAATTTGCGGGAAATTGAGAGATATGAGATAAAAATAGTTGCTGTTTGTTCTCTTACTGTGAGAGAAGAAGAGAGGACTTAATAAGAGGTTAAATGTAAATATGGTTTAGTCGCTGGTATAATACATGAGGTGGTTCGGGGGTTCGAGGGCAAGCCCAAAATCGCTCGTGAAACGAGAAAGGTGAGCTGTATAACAAAACAAATGTCTTGCTATACAACTGAGGGTAGGAAGGAAAATGGAATTGTTAATAGTGCGTGATCGATATCGCGTAGTGGGGGGAGAGAGAGAGAGACGAAATCTTGAACTATAGAAGGGAGAGAGAGAGAGAGTTAATCTAGCGAGTGAAGGAGAAATTTTGCGGGAAATTGAGAGATATAGAGATAAAATAGTTGCTGTTTTGTTCTCTTACGTGAGAGAAGAAGAGAGGACTTAATAGAGGTTAAATGTAAAACTATGGTTTAGTCGCTGTATAATACCATGAGGTGGTTCGGGGGTTCGAGGGCAAGCCCAAAATCGCTCGTGAAACGAGAAAGGGTGAGCTGTATAACAAACAAAATGTCTTGCTATACAACTGAGGTAGGAAGGAAAATGGAATTGTTACTTAGTGCGTGATCGATATCGCGTAGTGGGGGGGTGAGAGAGAAGAACGAATCTTGAACTATAGAAGGGTGGGAAGAGAGAGAGAGAGTTAATCTCATGCGAGTGAGAGAGAAATTTTGCGGGAAATTGAGAGAATATAAGATAAAATAGTTGCTGTTTTGTTCTCTACTGTGAGAGAAGAAGAGAGACTTATAGAGGTTAAATTGTAAACTATGGTTTAGTCGCTGGTATAATACCATGAGGTGGTTCGGGGGTTCGAGGGCAAGCCCAAAAATCGCTCGTGAAACGAGAAAGGTGAGCTGTAAACAAACAAAATGTCTTGCTATACAACTACCCCACCAGGATGAGATACAGCAGATACTGGACGGAGATAAGGAGGGCATCCTCGTCACCTATATAGACTGGCACTCCAAGGAGCGCTCCTGTGATCCATCAACAATAAGATCCAACTTATTCGATAATTTAGGGATCAATCACATTGTGCTAGCATCTTCAACGTAAGTGTTTTCATTTAATTTAATGTCATACTATGCACAGTCAAACCGGTCAAATCTCTTTTTACTTAAATTCTCGGAAGAATCTTGCGGTAAATCTTGGTGACGCAGTCACCCTTACAACTCGTGCGCGTAGCGCGCGAAAACGAAGCCCGCCAAGCGGGCTGAGAGGTGATGGCATCACCAACGGTAAATCGAGGTTTTGGTAAATCGATGTACATGGAAGCCAAGATAAAATTGTTACCAAAGAGACCCCCAAGAGACCCCACGCGGAGTCACATCCTTTCCCCCAAAACCTTATTGCGAGAGCTGCTTTCTTGCAGAAGAAAAGAAGAAAGCAAGAAAGCAGCTCTCGATATATGTCTAGACAATATTGTTTTGGGGGAAAGGATATCACTCCGCGTGGAGTCTCTTTAGTGACAAGTGTCTCTTGGCCTCATCATCCCATTTCCCTCCGAAGAATCGGCATATATCGATAGATCAACATATTGTTTGATATATATCAACCTTGCAATGTTTGTGTGGTAGTGGGTGAGGGCAAGTTATCCCATCACCCATGTATTACCAACTGTCCTGACCTGATCGTAGCGATCAAGGGTCGGTCGACTAAGGCAGAAAATCAGCTGTTATTCCCCTGTAGAACTGATACAAGGATAGCTGGATTTGAGGTGGTAACTCTGGCGAACCCGAGCGGTGACTTACCCAAACTTGCCAACGGAATCAGTAAAAATAAAGATCTCTCGCAAATTATTGTAAGTGTTTCAAAACGTTTATGAATTTGTGTTAAAATTTCGGCTGTTTCGGCGATGGATAAGTAGGGAGCTGAAGGCGGAGAATTTCTCAAACAACTTCACTAAATCCAGTATTATATATTTTTATTTTTCTGGTACCGGTCTCTGACTGGACGTGATGACACTGCTAACAGTGCTTTTGTTTGTATAGCCCTTACTCACCATTTGCACCAACTTGTGAAGCTCATTGAGTCACATGATATCTAAACACTCCGCTTGCAGTGTGAAGCGGCATCCGATCAAGCTCATGATACCGGCATTCCGATGTCCAGTATGGCGATACTCTTTGTTACGGTGGCGTTTGTGACGCTGATGACCGTTAGCATCGGATGGCTTGTGTTCTACTATGCTCAGAGATGCAGGCAAAGGAACATGAGAGAGCGACTTCAGGTATAGTCAACAGGAACCGACCGAATCAGAAAGTACTAGTTCCTGATTGGCTGATAACCAGTCACGTGACCTAAATAACGAGCTCTGATTGGCTGTTTACTAATTGTTTCGGTCGGTTCCTGATAGTCAAGAAACCGCCATTGGTGTACGTGGTTTTTTATGCGTGTTTATGGGGTAATATAACATTCAGGTAGATGCAATGATGCATCTAGGGCATCTAGGCTAGGTGGTCTGGGAAAGGGACGAAGTATTCTAAGAAATGGTTGGAGCTATATTATATCTAGAAAATGGGGTTGATTCGCGGTTAGTTTCTTCTCATGCTCTAGGTAGACGATGGGGATACTAAGAAGTTTCAAGTTATCAGAAGTTTATTTTCACTAATATCACTTCTTGGAAAGATCCAATAGGCTTCTGTGCAAATATGATCAGTAACAGGAAAAAGCTGGGGCTTACTCGGAAATTAACTGTCACTGATAGGCTCTAAACATAAACATGACAGAAGGGCAAATGATACTCCCGAATAAATATTTTGTTCCCATTTTGTTTCTTGGAATAGCACGATGGTTTTGACAAATCCTTCGACAAAGCCATGCCGGGTTCTTTGATTCCAAGCTAGCCACCGCGGTTGCAGAGAGGTAATGCGTGTGAAATATGGGGAAAAATAGAGGGAGAGAAAGAGATATATACAATAGGCAGACAGACAGAGAGAGAACCAGAGGACAGAGAGCCAGAGAGGGAGATCGTCGACCATTGTGTTAACTAAATTATTCCAGGAAATGTCTGCAGGCTTATATTTTGTTAGCCTTTAGATCATATTTGGTAACTAGCGAGACTCAACCTCAGTTTTTATCACTATAATGGGATGTTTTTTTGAATGTTTCTGCCATTATACTTCATACGGTCGGAGTTTAATTAATCATTTACCGGGCTTAATAATAATAATTTAACGGGCTGCTCAGATGATAGGGTTATAGCAAGGTATATTGGGGCAAATCATGGTATGCGCCCTAAGGCTATTTTGGGAAAATTAAGTTTTGTGATAGTTTTTACCGATTGTGAGCGAATTTTCTAGAACCCTTATTAGGACACACGTAGAAGACACCTCCCACTCTTATTAGGACTAAAAAAGTAGAGTCTCGGATGCAGTCTGTTATATACGAAAATCTGCAGCTCTGTAGCCTAGATTATCACGTTACTCGCTTTTGGTATGCCTAGATTTCCCGCTTTTAATATTATTTACTGTTTTCATGCATAAAAATATATATATTTATATATGGCCTTGGAATGATAATTTATATATACGGTCGGAGCCCAATTTACCGGAACCCCGATTTATCGGAAGGATAAATTTCCCTTAATATACCCTAATATAGGATATATTCTTATGGTATTTGACCCCGATATACCGGGCAAAACTCTTTCCCAGATAATCCCGGTAAATCGGGCTCCGACTATGCCTCATACCCATTGGATGTGCTCCAGCGGTATATCACCTACCAACAAACCCAAGTTTTATCTTCGAACGCAACTTCCACGCCTCTTTTGATATCTGATATATCTTTACCTCTCTATCTCTCTCTATCTCTCTCTCTCTCTCTCTCTCTCTCTCTCTCTCTCTCTTCTCTCTCTCTCTCTCTCTTCTCTCTCTCTCTCTCTCTCTCTCTCTCTCTCTCTCTCTCTCTCTCTCTATCTCTCTATCTCACTTTCTCTCTGTCTTTCTCTCTGTCTCTGTCTCTGTCTCTCTCTTCTCTCTCTGTCTCTCTCTCTCTCTCTCTCTCTCTCTTCTTTCTCTCTCTCTCTCTTTCTTTCTCTCTCTTCTCTCTCTCTCTCTCTCTCTCTCTCTTTCTCCCGCCGTCTTACTATCTCTTTAATCTCTATCCCACAGTCTCCCGCCTTCTTACTATCACTCGTAGCCTTAGCTCCGATTTACCTATGATTTTACTTGAGTTTACTATTATTAATCCCATCCTATATAACTTAATACCCCTTGTTATATATATAGACCGAGTTTCTCCCTCTCTCTCTCTTACTAGAGAGTTACTCACGTGCAATGATAGTAAAGCCGCCATTGAATAAAAATAGGACACATTTCTCTCTATCTAATCGGTGAATCGTCACATTATATTATCTGGATCTTTGTTCTCTTTTTGTTCCCTTTTTTCTCACATTCTCTCAACTCAGTTCCCTTGATAAGAAACGCTTTGTGTAATGTCTTGTAATAGTTGTTGGTCAGGATTAACCTGACTGAGCGAAATATATTCCTTACTCTCTTGACCGCTTCCAGGAAGAATAAACTTCATTTTGTCCTTTTTACAGTTTTAGATAACTTTTCCATACCTTTTGGAAATTTTTAAACTTTTTAGATTTGTGTCATTTACTCAATCATGTCAGCCATCTTCATCCCCCACACTTTATCATACATACAACACTAAACAACCTTCAGATGATACCGTCGTTGTAGAGAGAAGGAGAGAATGAACATCTGGGGCACACCATTTCATTCGGTCCTCTGCTGCCGCTCACTTTCTGCAAATATACTCACATTCCATGTGTGTTTTACTGTTTACATCGGCATTTTTTTCTTTATGTCCACATTTTTATTGAACTACATATTATCCACAATTTTATTCTTTAGACAGATTTTAAGACTCAACTATAATAGTACAGTCGGACCTTGGTTACGAAGTCACCCCTATTATTGCATATAGGGGTGACAATACCGCCTACCTAAAAATGAAAATTTACGGGACCTTCTCATAAAAAGTTATCGAAAACTTGTCTAAAACCTATCTAAAACGTATGGTACTAGTTTGTATAGTAACCAGGACCTGAATTCTACAGAAAGTAACGACCGGTAGCGATTACACCACATGTTTAACAACAGAGGTGTGTCGCATAACTCCTTATATGGGCATAAAATTCCAATCTTGTGGAATTTTTTCTGACTCGACTATAGCTTAGTTATCAATGAATCCACCTCTAATACCTTTGGAATGGCATTTTGCACATTTCTGAAGGTTTTTGTAGCCAAATTCCAGCATCTTCATAGTTTTCCAAAAACAAAAACAGTGTTAATGGCCAAAATATCGAAAAATTCCGGTATGTAATGGTAGCTCAGACAATTTCCTCGGTATGTTCAAAAAATTAGAACTTTCTGTTTTGTAGTTTGGACACAG
Organism: Hormiphora californensis; assembly: GCA_020137815.1. NCBI lineage: Eukaryota > Metazoa > Ctenophora > Tentaculata > Cydippida > Pleurobrachiidae > Hormiphora > Hormiphora californensis. The sequence continues at coordinate 5,411,111 of CM035359.1, forward strand.
GAATTTTTTTCCCGCCGTACAAGCGATATTATTACCCCTCCGTGAGCTAGCGCAGAGGGGGAATTTCATTACCAAAGTCGGACCCCGATTTAGTGGCACCCCGATTTAGTGGCAGGATTTTTTCCCCCAAAAATTTTTTTGAATTTTCTTTGTGAAATTTTTTTGAAAATTTTTCAAAGGAATAACAGCCACGTCCGAATCGTGTTTCGAATCAGTGAATCTTATCGCATGTCCTGCTGCTAATTAGACGGTTCGGAACGAACCGATACGTGATCCCCATGGAGCCATTGAATCAATAAGTTCACCAAGCGTCAAAATTTCGATTCGATGGGGATCACGTTTCGATTCGTTCTAAACCATCTAATTAGCAGCAGGACATGCGATAAGATGCACCGATTCGAAACATGATTCGGATGTGGCTGGTATTTTAAAACTTTTTTTTGCAAAATTTTACAGTACGACTGTCAATGCTTTGATCGGTGCTCCCCATAAATTTTGAGAGAAAAAGTTATTTTGAAATTTTGATACTTCCTCACCCGCTTAGGGTGCCCCGATTCGGCATGGTATCACATATCCTGTTCGGTTCGAACCCGCTAATTAGACATGACATCCAGGAAGCTGCACCGATTCGAAACACAAATCGGACGGGCTAGTAGTATAATTTTTTACAATTTTTTTGAAAAAGTTATTTGATAGTTTTCTATTTCTAATCAGAAATGATCATGTCATCAATACATGAATATTGCATATAACAGTTAGAGGCGTCTTTACTAAAGTATAGCATTTTGGGCATAAAATAGGTTTTTATGGGCCAAATATGGCTCACCCCGATTTAGTGGCAGGATTTCTTTCCCCCGAGGATGCCACTAAATCGGGGTCCGACTGTAGTATGTAGCTGCCTAAACATTTCGTTAGCGGCGGATTCTGCAAACTTGAAGACACAACAGTCAACACTCTTATTTCGCGGGGTGTTCTAAGAAAATATCCCATTACCACACCATTGAACTTCTAGAACCAGGGACACGAAAATTAGCATGTGACCCACCCACCTACAATATTCACCGCGTATCCTTGGTCCGAGATTTCTGGGAAATCTCTGATCTCGGGTGGTGGAAGCATGGCACCTTTCTTTTCTCAGAAAACTAAAATACACATGTAATAAGGCAGCACATGTTCAATTTCTGAGAAAACAGATAGAATCTAGCTGTGAGATAGACTGTCCAGGTTTATCTGTCCTGGGACCGGGTGTAATTTTTTTGATCTAGCACCAACAGCTGTACTCATGAATTTTTCGAGTAAGTTTCTTTCGGCTGTTGATATTTGCACATGAATGACGTAGAACAAGGATCGGTCGATTGATCATTAGCCGCATAATCAATGAGGAAGTTTAGTTTTATCCTTCCGCGCGGTTGGACAAAATGAATAGACGGGTATTTCATTGTAGCTGAATCTTTATATTGTAGCGTTCTGCTACAAAAAAAGACTATTCATCTTTGATTTGTCTATCCGGTTGGAGCTGAAAATCCTCATTGAATGATGTAGGGCAAGAACACCTTTCCTGAATTCCCAAAATATTTACTGACATTTAATTATTGCTCCTGTCACAAAAGGACCCACTTTTGATCACGTCACATTTCGTAATAACTATTTAAGATTGTAGACCCAACCTTTTCTACGTCACAAAATATGACCTAATATATATATAAATTGATCTAAATAATTGTGTTATTTTGCTTGTCACGTTAGACACAGACCCCGGATACTGATTTCTGCCGGTAGCAAGTTCAGATCTATATTTAACGCCGGTAATTCGTTTTTGTACTTTCATTTGGACAAATCCAAGTCCCTTTCTTGTCCCGGACATATGATCCCCCAATGTCTGATATCTCCCTCTATCTCTTTCTCTCTCTATATCTCCCTCTTTCTCTAAGGGTAATCTCTCTCTACCCGTAATTTATTTTTTGTTGTTGTCATAGGCACCGTTTGGAAGGAGTACTTCTTATTTTGCCTTCAGTGCCTTTAGGGTCCTCTTAAAATGCCTATGATTTCGTGTTGCTAAGGACCCGTAATTCATCGTCGTGGGCGATATGTTATAGGCTCTTGTTATTATTTTATTCATCATCGTCGTAGCTTTGTCATAATATTTTAACGCCTAGTGGCATTATGTATGTCGTTCAAACCTGGCTAAACTCCATTATGTTTCCATTCCTTACATATTTTGTTTTTCATCCTTCTGATTCTACTCAGTTGTTGGAAGGAGTTTGCTACTCACCACTCATGTTGTTGCAATGTACAGTCGGACCCCGATTTAGTGACATCCTCGGGGGAAAGGGTTTTGTCCACTAAATCGGGATGTCCACTAAATCGGGGTCAAATATACTGCTAATTTCCTATATCTGGGGAAGATTATCCTGCCACTAAATCGGGGGGCCACTAAATCAGGGTCCGACTGTAGTTGTTATAAGTTATACAAACATGGTTGCTGATATTGTTGTTACAGTTAGTGTTTTTCTAGGCGCAACTCAGTTGTTTATCCATCATTTCCCGGTGCTTCAACCCCCTCTACTAATGCAACTCAGTGTAACACTGCTTTTCTCAGTCCATTATATCCATATCAAACCTATCATTATACATATTTAATATTTATGATTAACTAAATCAATACTCTTATGATAATTGATCATCTTTTAGCTACTAAGACAATATGGTGGAACCCCTAATAATAATTGTTGTGTCAATGTGGGCTGCTGCCCTTGGATGCCATGCCGGGAGCTACTTTGTATCGAAAATAGGCATCAAAGTTAAAAAGGCAAGTAGATACAAATATATAATGTGATTTAAAAGTGGCGTGTGTTTTGTTTTAACCGGGGGGTGTTGAGAGAGGGTCGATCTAGGCAAACAACATGACAGTCGGTTAATTGAAGTAAATACAGTACAATATGTTCAATTATAGTTGATTTATTTTACCGGTACATACGGGGGGGGGGGGGGGGGGGTCACCCTAGCTGTATCAGACATCCATGCCTCTAACTGTCCCAGGAGGAAAAAACCACCCCACCCTCTTGATTATGACAGTTAGGCGTCCTCCTCTAACTGTCTCACGACCCAAATTTTGGGACCCACCCCACTATTTTCCGAAAAATCTCACATTTTTGACGTTTTGGGGAACATCTATCTGTCACAGACACCAAAAAGTTGGAACCCACACCTATTTTTCCAGAAAGTTTCAAATTTTTAACTGTCCCTTACCCAAATGTTTGGACCCACCCCTAAAAAAAGTGTGAGCGGAACCCCAAATTGTCGGTGCGATGCCTGACAAAAATCATAGCGCGCAAAAATTGGTCACTGTGGTGCATTCAGGACCCAAAATTGCCAAATTTTGACCCAAATTTCCAAAGTTTTGACAGTTCGAGGAAAATCCTAACTGTCCGGGTCCTTTCGGGACCCCTACACCCCCAAAATTTTGACAGTTAGGGGTTTCCCCTAACTGTCTGGGTCCCTTCGGGACCCACCCACCCTAACCACCATGGATGTCTGATACAGTTGGGTTGACCCCCCCGGTACATACATGAAAAGGCGTAAATCCGCTATTTGTTGTCTGACTTTGGACTCGGTTAGCTTAACCTTTATTTGTTTTGTTCAAGGCAAACCTTTATGCCATTTCTCACCCATAAAAGTATGAATCTTGGTTTAATGGATGTCAGGGATGGTCCTGGGATCGTATTTAAATACGTTGGATGCAGCCGGCTGAATGTGATTCTACTGTTCTCAATCTGTATAGTGCTCTGTCTCACAGCATACAATGAATCAAACTCTAAAGTTTGAACCCCCCTCTCTCTCGCTCGCTATATTTCTCTCTCTCTCTCTCTCTCTCTCTCTCTCTCTCTCTCTCTCTCTCTCTCTCTCTCTCTCTCTCTCTCTCTCTCTCTCTCCCTCTCCCTCATTTCTCGCTCGCTCTATTTCTCTCTCGCTCGCTCTCAAGTCTCAAGCCCTCGCCGGTGCTGAACATCAATATCATTATAGCAATAAGATTCTGTATTATATTGAATCTAAAATCTTTTAATCTCTCAGAATCAAACACCTTTATAGCTGTAGTGGATCCCCAAAAGTTAACTGCTTTTCTATAGAATGAGCTGCCAGTTTCTCGACCCTTTCCCTCTCATCGGGGTTGCACCTTGGTTGTTCATTGTTCTCTCCTTTACCGGGGCACGGTGAAACAGGGTCGAGCAAGACAACCATTTGGAGATACCTTTGATACCTTTTAAGATACCCGTGGGCCGTGAGACATGTACAATATTATACAATATATGTGTACATAATTTAGCAAATTACTTTTTGCCCCAGACCACACACAGGCGTATTTTGCGTAATTAATGCGGTAGACAACGTGACACGGATTAAATTAATTGGACGGCGGGGAGGGGGAGGGTAGAATCAATTGTGGGGTGACTTGACGTTGCGTGATTTAACGATCTAACTCGTGGCAAAGATGGATTCTAATAATAGATGAAATAAAATCATTGTTCGATCAGGGGCCGGGGAACATAATTATCCTAGACCCAATCCTTGAACCGGAGGTCCCGATATAGCCTTCTTTGAAGCGAAGAGAGAGGCTGAGAGAGACAAACACCCTGAACGTGGGATATATGCTGATAATCGTAGCAATTTTAATCACGACGTTGCGTAGTGATTCCCCGTGGCAAATTTCTAATTTTAGAACTAAAATATATGCAGGGATATGGGATATAATATATCATATAATTATTGTTTGTATTGGATATAATATATCACATAACTATTATTTGTTTTACTTACTTTCTCCTCTCTTCAGAGTCGACTGTTTGTTGCTGCGAAACGAGCCGTCAGTAAACTACCAACCAAAACTGTTCCAGATATTCCTAAAAATGTAAGTCTTCAATCATATAATACAGTCGTTGGTAATGAAATTAGCCTCCGTACGAGCGGCCCTGTGGTAAATGGGCGTCTTCGTAACCAAATGCAGTCGGACCCCAATTTAATGGAACCCAGATTTACCGGGAGCTTCCCCCGATATAGAAAATTTAAAGTATTTGACCCCCAATATACCGGGCACCTTTACCGGGCAAGATCCTTTCCCCTGAACGACCCGGTTAATCTTGGTCGGACTGTATGTGGTATGGTGCAAAGAGGTCCATTTGATATTGATCCTGTTGTTGGTCCCAATATCGGTACGATCGCCCCAGTCTTACCAATATTAGTAATGGAGTAGTACTCACCCATTTCTTTCTCTGCAGAACAAGAAATCAAAGAAAACCTCGCACCATCCTGATGTAAGTTAAAAATTTAAAATAATTATCCATTAATATTATGTAATATTAATGGAGGTCTCAAATGAAATATTCTCCTCTGCCTTTATATCTCATTACTCTAGGGAGAAAATGATAAATGGATGAGGAAAGAGCTCTATCCCCATCCATTTATCATTTTCTCCCTATATCATTAACATCATTTATCTCCCTCTATTACCATCTCTGCCTTCTACAGACGGAGAGCGTGTGTAGTAGTTGTTCGAGTGACGAAGGTGACTTCTGTCCAGTATGCTTGGACCTTTATAAGCCCAAAGAGGTCATCCGGATTTTACCATGCAAGTAAGTGAGAGATTGAGAGAGAGAGAGAGAGAGAGAGAGAGAGTGTGTGTGAGAGAGAGAGAGAGAGAGAGAGAGAGAGAGAGAGAGAGAGAGAGAGAGAGAGAGAGAGAGAGAGAGAGAGAGAGAGAGAGAGAGAGGAGCAAGAATGAGAGCTCTATAGAGAGACGAGCGAAGAGCTACCAGATTCAGGTGTTCGACCGAGAGATTCGAGAGACGAGACTGGGGAGATGACTGAGCTGACTCCCCCACTCTGATGAAGACGACTGAGTGGAGAGAGAGAGAGCCACAGACATTGTGAGGCGTCCCACGGTGAAAATGGTAGAGAAGACGAGAGAGAGATCCATGAGGAGAGCGAGAGAGACCTGAGAGAGAGCAAGAGGAGATGAAGAACGAGACGAAGAAGAAAGTAACAGTAGGATCGCTCCATTACTAAACTGTGACGCAAATTTTACATTTTGCCTAGTTCCCACTAAATTGTACATAATCTGCATGCTTAGACTCTCTCATTAACCATTTCCGATAATGAAACATCGTAAGAGAGATTATCTGTCATGCTAGCACTGTACGCAACGACTTTGCATGTCAATTCAATCGAGCAACCCGCACCATTTGTTGATATCTGAGAAGAGTGACTGTGAAACGTAGCAACCCGTCAACCCCAGCTTGAAAATTGTGAGCGAGAAACTAACGAAATCTCTTTAAGAAGTAAAATAAATGAACTCTAACTTGACAGATGGCCAGTGCAATGCAATTTTTCGAAATTAATACTTTTATCACAATACATATAATACTAGCTACATATGAAAGGTTGCCCTTTTAGTTTGTACGTCACGGTAGTGCAACAGATGCATCTAGATGTTGGGTACTTAAGGTCCCGGTCGGAAAGTCGGAACACTTTCGAGATATTTTGATGTCTCAAAAACTGACCAAAATTTCTAAAATTGGTTTTTAAGGTACCTCTACTTATCTCAGGTAGATAAAATTTTAGGAGTAGATAAACAAATGTATGAAAACTAATATCTGATAAGAAAAAAATACATTACTCAACTGCTGTGGATCATAGGACAATATTTATAAATTTTAACCTGCTGACTTGGTGTTAGCTTTTTCTAGAAATCTTTTTGAACAATAATATAGACAATCGTCTTGGTCACCTAGTAAACATTGGTTGAGTCGCTAAATACTCAACCATTGTGGATAAACAAACACTTGAACTTCAGACAACAGGTAAAGGTCGAAACAAAGTTGAAAGTTTGAAAATATAAGTCTTAGTATGTAGGAAATTGTCCCAAGTTTTTATATTAGTTAAAACTGGAGCAAAATAAACACTCAACTCGTGTGGATAATCAATATAAAGAACCCAATTACGGTTTATTCATCCTAAAATGATCTTTTTGAGATAATAGTAGGTCACAGATGGACATGTGACCTTACAAAACAGTCACACTGATTATCAGATAATTCTACTCAACTGGTGTGGATAAAACCACTACCAAAACCAGCCACACGTCACAATTCTAGCATATCCACACGAGTTGAGCGGATTTTGGGTACCAAATTGGGTAAGTTACGTGCACAAGCGTTGGGGCTATCTAATGTAGTAATTATGCCAAAAACTAACAGAAATTAGTTGGCTGGAAAGGTGACCATTTTGTTGTCAAACTGACACCTTTGCCCTATCCGGGTTTCATCATTATCTAATTCCCTCTCTGATTTCTATCTCTCTCTATGTCTCTCTTTCTCTATCCGTTTCTATCCGTAACCCGGGCCGGGCAAAGGTGTCAGTTTGACAACAAAATGGTCACCTTTCCAGCCAACTAATTTCTGTTAGTTTTTGGCATAATTGGGGTATATTTTTGGTATTTTCTGATGTGAAATACGATGTAAGACATGTCTGGACGTGTAAAGACCGTCAGGAATCGCTAAAATACGAAAATTTCAATTTTGACGTCATTATGACGTCATAGCGTGACGTCACGACGTTATAACGTCATGATAGGGATGTATTATTATCAGACTCATCTAGATAAAGATGCTGACCAAGTTTGAGATCGATTGGATAAGATTTCAGGTCTTTATGGCGAAAAACGTACTATCGTCATATCTATTTTCATACAGTCTTAACACTTCAGACGCGATTTAAGACCCTTAGAAATAGAGTTTCACAAATTCGCAATATAGTTTCTGAAAGTATAGACGATTATCTTTCGTAAGTGTGGTCTCCGTTTTTCAATCAGAAGCCGTCTTCAGGGTGTAAATTGAGCTCAAAGAAATTTGGTTGATTTGAAAAAACTCGTATCTTTATGACAGTTTGTTAAGACGTTCTGGTTGGATCTAGAACATGAAAACTATTCGTCTACACAATTTGAACGATCATCTTTCGAATGCAACAAACGAGAAGTGTCTATCTTATGTCGTTTTCTCTCAAAAATGATTATAAATTTGGTAAAAACAGCGTCTATCCATAGATAGATAGATAGATAGATAGATAGATAGATACATAGATACATAGACCCGGGACATTTATTGCTTTTTTCACGATGCCATATCTCTAAAACTAAAAGAGATAGAGACTTGCCCTTTTAAACTATAGTAGATCTAGACTATGTGACACTGTATACCAAATTTCAGACCGATCGGTGCAGTGGGGGCCTCGCTATGGGCGTCGCAAAATGCCATTTTTGGCTAAAAACTGAAAAAAGTTATTACTGCACTCTGGCACGCGCGGCTGGGGGGAGGGGATGGTCACCTTTGCGCTTGCCAGCGCAGTGACTTATTTGGTACAAACAGTTAACTCAACCTCTGTGGATAAGTTTTTCTGACAAAATTTGATTTTTATCCACACTAGTTGAGTCATGTTGGATCCCCTCATCGATAATTAATACTACTGATCAAATCCACATCGGTTGAGCAACACTTTTGAGTTCTAAATTCCTATAATTATCCACAATTTGAGTCGTTAGTTGCCACCAAAATATAGTGAAACTAATGATTTAAAGTAGTGATCACGAATATCCACACGAGTTGAGCAGATTTTGAGTACCAAATAGGGTAAGTTACGTGCACAAGCGTTGGAGCTATCAATTGTAGTAATTTAATTGGTACAAACAGTTAACTCAACCTCTGTGGATAAGTTTTTCTGACAAAATCTGATTTTTATCCACACTGGTTGAGTCATGTTGGATCCCCTTATTGATAATTAAGACTATTGATTGCATCCACATCGGTTGAGCAACTCTTCTGAGTTCTAATTCCTAAAATTATCCACAATTTGAGTCGTTAGTTGCCAGTAAAAGATTATGGAACTAATGATTTAAAGTAGTGATCACAAATAAGCTTATCCACAGCAGTTGAGTCAGTTTTGAGCACCAGTAATTAGTCAAATAGATACCGAATCGATTGGCGAACTGATTGAAATCAATCTCAACCCGAAATAATGTCCCTAATCCTTGGTTGAGTCGCTTTTTTACTAGAAAATGGATAATTATCCACATTGGTTTAGCGTTTTTTCTTTCTTTGTAGTGTCAAAATAGGTGTAATAAGATGCAGAATTATCCACAAAAGTTTCAGGACCATACCATTTATCCACTTTGGATGAGCACCGTTATCCACACAAAAATTATCCACACACTTTGAGGCCTTGTAAAATAAAGCAGAAATGAGCTAAAAAATTGGTAAAAGTGTTCCGACTTTCCGACCGGGTCCTTAACCATGTTAACTCGTTCTTTCGATCGTTATGTAAGGGGGGGGGCGTAGTACAGTCGGACCCCGATTTAACGGCACCCTCGGGGGAAAGGGTTTTGTCCGTTAAATCGGGGTGTCCGCTAAATCGGGGTCAAATACTGTTAATTTTCTATATCGGGGGAAGATTATGCTGCCGTTAAATCGGGGTGCCGCTAAATCGGGGGCCGTTAAATCGGGGTCCGACTGTAGTACATAATTATATCATACGAGCTGTTATACATCATAGAGCATCTGAACAGGTGTTATTTTCTCTCTCTCTCCCTTTCTTTCTCTCTCTCTCTATCTCTCTCTCTCTCTCTCTCTCTCTCTCTCTCTCTCTCTCTCTCTCTCTCTCTCTCTTTCTCTCTCTCTCTCTCTCTCTCTCTCTCTCTCTCTCTCTCTCTCAAAAATTTCTCATTATCTTAACTCACTGATAATATTACATACAGTGAAATTCACTAAGTGAATACTCTTTTATTATATCATGGATGTATGCAAGTAATATATAGTTTAATTACAAGACTGCAATTAAAATTACATCACGACTCCATAGCAGGAGAGTAGTATTTTATGATGCACTAATATAGAGGCTTGTGATCTCACCTTGCGTCTAGTTTTATGGCCTTAATTGCGGGTTCTAAATGGTTAGCTAAGTTCAATTAATATGTCGTGATCGGTGATTTAGATAGCTAATTACTTAGTGGCTTGGAATTTTAGGTGTTTACATAAAGGCAACAAACATAGCACTCAGTCGTTAGAAGAATAGGTGCTTAAATAGAAAGAGAAGGCACCTAGAAGTCTATGACGGGTATTTATAATTACTTGGCATGACATATAATGTGTGGTAGCTCATATCTTCCGGATAAAAAGTAACATAAACGAGAATTCCTAGTTCACTGAATTATAGCAAAATGATCCGAAGATTGTGTATGAATAGTGAGAGAATACACTAATTATTACATACATATTATAACACTGGACACTGTCTTCTAAAGAAGAGTGGAGGTAGTAGGCTCCCCGAAATGGGCAATAACAAAGCGACTAAACGGAGGGCGCGGTAAGATGTGGAAGTGAGCAAAGCACAGCGCACTATGTCTTCAGTAGCAGGTATGCGCGCTCGATACCTCTATCTCTCTGTGGTTGTGGCGCGCTGGCAAGGGTTGATGTGTCAGACGGTTTATACATACTTGCACCTGTCACAACATTGATCTGTTTGTGTCAAAGAGAAATCATTAGGAAAATTTTATCCATATCATAACATTCATCACAACTCAAGAATGAAATACCACATAACGTATCTAAACTAGTTAGATTACTAATTATTCCTTCTTCCAGGCACGAATTCCATAAGAGCTGTGTTGATCCGTGGCTATTTGATCACCGTACATGTCCCATGTGCAAGCTAGACATTCTCGATCATCTTGGAATGGTGAGAGTTAATTAATTAGTTAGCAATTAAAATCCCTGCCCTTCTCAGCTGTGAATAATCGCCCACTTAGTTCCATCTAGAATGAATTCATTATTTTCATAGTTTTGTCTTGGTATAGTAGCTATTGCGATCTAAGGTGAGCTATGATACCATTATGGATATATCCAATTAGTGAGAAAGGGGAGAGGGAGACAACTGAATAAATGCATAGTAATATTTGAACAATATAGGTTAGTGATTAGTGAATCACCAAGTATGCTTCTTTTACGTAGCCCCCCCCCCTGTCACAATAACAATTAGCCCTTAAAAGAATACAGTGCTCTTTATGTCATCCCCAAGATTGCGTAACCCTTGTTTTAATTCATAACGCCCCAGCATTGTCCAACCTCCAATATATACTAAACCCCCACTTTCTTTCAGCCATCAGGGGGAGATAGACTGAACACGCCTCCATTTATTGTTCCCACTCCTGTGGAGATTAGTGACAATAATGTCTCAACACGAGTTGATCAGGAGGTCCAGACAGACTTTGTGAATCACCACCATAGTTCCCCCCACAGCGGCACCTACAACGTTACATCAGGTACCCGGGTTACTACACTACTAGAACTTACTGGGTTACTAGGTTACTGGGTTGATACTAGCTTGTTACTAGGACACAAGGTTGCTAGGATGATAATTGCTAGGTTACCAGATTGATACATATTTGATACAGGAAGCGACCGAATATTCGGTTCGGTTCGGTTCGGTTCGGAAATTCGGTGTTTTTTGGGCGGTTCGGTTCGGTTCGGTTCGGTAGGAAATTTTGGCCGAACCACCGAATTTTTTGGTCAAAAAATGCCCAGAAATTGGGCTTTTTCATGCAAAATTTTTCAATTATTTCACGAAAATTGTATGGATTTCAATGTCAATTTCGCCGTATTAACCCTATTTAGGTGCCGGCAGGCACCTCCGACCCGAAGAAAACAGAAAAAACGAAAAAAAAATTTTTGCCCCTGCACCAAATCCAAAAAGTGACGGCCCTATATAGCAAAAGAATAGAAGATTTTCGGGGGGGGGGGGGGGGGGGGGGGCAAATTTCAGGCAGCGATTGCGGCCACATCGTTTGAGATATCGACCTGAAATTTTGTAGGCATGTTCTAGTAGTATAACTACGTGTCATAACGTGGCCGGATTTTTGATTTTTTAATTAATTAATTAATTATAAGCTATCAAAATTTGCCCCTGCACATTGCCCCTGTACATTTTGATTTTTTGCCCCTGCACGCGTGCCCCTGCACACGGTTTATCTTCCGTTCTGCTTGAAATATTGACTTGAAACTTTGTAGGAATGTTCTTCAATCATAAAAAATGATGTTCGAAAAGTGGGAGTATTGAAAATTAATTAATTAATTAGTTATAGGCATGCAAAAATGGACTTTTTTAGGGCCCCCTGCACTTTTTTTGAAAATGTACAGGGGCAAATACCCCTGCACATTTTTTGCAATTTTGATATTCAAACTGTGGCCAAACCGTTTGTTTTTTCGAAATGAAACTTTGTATGCATGTTCTAGTAGTATAACTACGAGTCATAAAAAGGCTGGATTTCTTATTTTTAATTTAACTAATTAATTATAAGTAATTAAAATTTTGCCCCTGCACCATCTTTCCCCTGCACCGCTGATTTCGACCCCCTGCACATTTCCTGAACAAGGCAACTAAAAATGGTATATTTTCTGTTCTGCTATAAATAACGACCTAACATTTTGTAGTAATGTAGTTCATGCATATAGAAAGATCGACAAAAAGTGGGAATAGTCAAAATTAATTATCCAATTAATTATAAGCAATTAAAATTTTGCCCCTGCACATTTTGCCCCTGTACATTTGCGGCAAATGTTGCCCCTGCACATTTTCGGTAAATTTGATATTCGAACTGTGGCCACACCGTTTGATATTTCGAAATGAGACTTTGCATGCATGTTCTAGTGGTATAACTACGAGTCATAAAAGAGCCGGATTTCTGATTTTTTAATTAATTAATTAATTATAAGTAATTAAAACTTTTGCCCCTGCACAATTTTGTTTGCCCCTGCACAATTTTTGCAACTTTGATATTCAAACTGTGGCCACACCGTTTGAAATTTCGAAATGAAACTTTGTATGTATGTTCTAGTAGTATAAATACGAGTCATAACGGAGCCGGATTTTTGATTTTCTAATTAATTAATTAATAATAATCAATTAAAACTTTTGCCCCTGCACAGTTTTGGCAAATTTGATATTCAAACTTTGAGCCTTTGTGAAAGTTTCATACAGATGCTGGCGATAGACTCGATAGAGTTCGATTAATTTACTATGACAACGGTGTTGGTTACCATAGTAACCAGGGAATTCGTTGTAAAATAGTCCTTTCTTGCTATAAACAATATAGTTAACGTGTATCGCACGCCACAAAAGTTTTAAATTTAAGTTTTAGGGTGAAAAATAAATGGACTTTAACAATCGAAACAAAGTGTGCCATTAGATCCTGAACCGAGAAACGAATATTTGTCAAAACGAATTTTGTTTAATGCGCGCCCCCGGTTCCCATTATTAAATATCGGACTAATACAGTCGGACCCCGATTTAGGGACACCCTCGGGGGAAAGGCTCTTGTCCACTAAATCGGGGTGTCCACTAAATCGGGGCCAAATAAGGTTAATTTCCTATATCGGGGGAAAAAAATCCTGTCCCTAAATCGGGGTGCCACTAAATCGGGGGCCCCTAAATCGGGGTCCGACTGTATATATATGTTAGCAACTTCGGGTCGGACGAGGGGAAGCTTGCCTTTTGCGATCATTTCAAATCGGTGGTGCTATGTGGAAATGATTTCGCTAGTTAGCGGGTTCGATATGGATTGATTTGATACCTGACTTCCCGTCGAATCGTGTCCTCATGAGAGGGTCAACAAATTCAGAAACTTTTTTTTCAAAAAATTCATGGATAGCACCGATCAAGGTGTTAAGAATCATTCTCTGAAATTTTGTAAAAAAGTTTGGAAAATATTTCAAAGTCAATTTTATGGAAAATTTCTATGTCAATTTTTGCGTACGAATCGTGTTTCGAATCGGTATTGCTAAGCGGGAGTGATGTTGCTAATTAGTGGGTCCGAGATGGATTATGCTGATACGTGATCCCCCATCAAATCTAATTAGGAAGTTTAGGGGAAACGATTCATGTTTCAATAAATCCTGCTAATTAGCGAGAGCACTGCCGCATAGCATCACCGATTCGCAACACGATTCGTACGGCAAAATTGACATAGATTTTTTTTCCGAAATTGACTTTGAAATATTTTACAAAGTTTTTTCACAAAATTAAATGTTTCTCTAAAAATTCATGGAGAGCATCGATCAAGGTATTGAGAATCATTACCTGAAATTTTGTGAAATTTTTTTGTGAAAAATATTTTAAGTAAATTATGGTATACGAATCGTGTTTCTAATCGACAATGCTAAACGGGAGTGATGTTGGTAATTAGTGGGTCCGAGATGGATTGTGCTGATACGTGATCCCCCATCAAATCCAATTAGGAAATTTAGAGAGACACGATTCATGGTTCGTTTAATCCTGCTAATTAGCAATACCATTCCCGTATAGCATTGCCGATTCGAAACACGATTCGTACGCAAAAATTGACATAGAAAATTTACGATAAAATTGACTTTGAAAATTTTTTCACAAAATTGACTTTGAAATTTTTCAAACATTTTTTAACAAAATTTCAGAGAATGATTCTCAATACCTTGATCGGTGCTCTCCATGACTTTTTAGAAAAACATTTATACAGAAAAAGTTTTGTATGGTTCGGTTCGGTTCGGTTACCGAAATTCGGTTCGGTTCGGTTCGGTTCGGTTCGGTAAAAAAGTTTTTCAAATTCGGTTCGGTTCGGTTCGGTGGAAAAAAAACCCGGTTCGGTCGTTTCCTGATTTGATAGGTTACTGGCTTATATTGATCATGTTACTGATCATGTTTTCATCTTTTCTAACCCCGCTCCTCCCCATCTAGGTCCAGAAGACGAGATATCCCCTCACCCAGTCATAGCAGAAGCAGTGTGAGAGGAATGTAACCCTCACATGGTGTGTCCTACTCAGCTACAACAAAGAAGATGCTTCTGAAATCTGAAATATAACAGAACACTGTATAAACACGGAATACATATGCGGCGAAAATGATGGCGTGAAAAACGGAGACAGACAGAGAGGGAGAGAAAGGGAGAAAGATAGAGAGACTGTTTGATATTTAAACGGTGTGCTTGAGTGTTTATCCGTCTATATCACAGTGTAAATTATTGTCTGTATCAGTGTTTGTGTGCGACTGAGTGTTTGTGAGTGAGTGTGTCTGTGTGTGTGACAACAAAATATATATATATTTCCAGTGTGTAGGGAGAGAGTTTGTTATGTTCTAACCCGCCCGAAACACAGTCTAGCCAGGCAAGGGTGGTATTCTTTCTTCATCAAGAAAAACAGAGCACATATAATGACACTCAGTGGTACTTTACTGTCTAGAGTCACTCTACAGTAACTGTCCACGTGTGTTGAGACTTGAGAGAGAGAGTGTTACAGTTTGTGTGTTTATCGTACGAGAATCTCACGTGCTTTTGCGTTTTGATATCGATGCACAATGGTCGACAGCATTCCTTTCACCGGGGGTGTGTTTTGTTGAGTAAGGTGAACAAGGTGTGTTTGTGTGTGTGTGTGTGTATGCATAGAATGATTTTACGTCATTATTATCATGATTATGATTGCTGAAAGTGGAAGAGTGAAACTACGCAATGTGTAATTCTTCAACTTTGAAGTTTCAAAACTTAAATGCTTTTAGTTATTGTGTCCCCATTAGGTGAAAAGGTCAATGACATCAAGGAGCTGATATTGAAATGTTTGGAATTTGGATGCTATTTATTCGATAGTGTCAAAACAGCCTGCGCGAAATAATATGATATTCGTTGCATTTGAGCTCGGCGCGGGGTTGAACAAAACAAGGCGCGCGGATTTTTTTACTTCATTTTGAAAAATATCGCGTTTTTCAAAAGTAACTTTTTTTTTAACAAAGTTAAACTCTTTGGCGCTGCCTTTTATAGGGATCCCTAAAAAAGTTCAGTATTTACACAGCGTTTACACAGTCTTTACACAGTCGTTACACCCAGAGCGGCGCGTGCTGCGTTTTGCGGCTTTTTTCAAGAAAATATTGGATTGTGTGCTGCACAATTGAGTAAATTGAGCGCCGCGGCGAAAAAAGTTTCCGAAAACGCTGCAAATCGAGTGCAAAAGACGCAGTCGTTACACCCAGAGCGGCGCGGGGCGCTCTGGGTGTAAAGACTGTGTAAACTCTGTGTAAATACTGAACTTTTTTAGGGATCCCTATGGCTTATTCCGCGTTGTCGGGGGCCAGCAGCGTTTGCCAAGTTATGTTGAGTCTCTTTTTAGAGAATAATTAATAAACATCGCACCTTCCTAACAGCTAGATCATGGATGCTACTTTCCTCCTGACACGTCCTGTTTTATCGTCATTGCTACTCGTGTTATCCACAATCCTACTACTAATCCTCAAATTGACTGTATTTTACAAACCAAAATCATTGTCTGGTTTAATTTGCTTGATCACTGGTGGTGCTGGGGAGATAGGCGAGCTGGTAAGTTCCCAACAAGTTTCAATAGATGTCATTGCTGACAATTTAATACGCAAGGTTTTAATCATTTCCATTGTTTTAGTTGACGGTGCGTCTAATACAGAGGGGCGTGAAGGTAGTTGTATGGGATAACAATAAACAGAGAATAGAAGCAATGAGGGAACGGCTTCAATCCGATCTTGTTCACTACTAGTAAGATATATTTGTGTTTTATAGAACACACATAGTTATGCTACAATCTAAGTTTTAATTGTTATGTTCTAACCCTCATTTACATTTGCACAGAAAGAGGGTATAGAGCTAGGCAAAGTTATAACGTACTATCAGTACTCGTTATTAAGTAAGTTGTAACGTACTGTTTCAGTGAGGTTGATGTGTCGTTATGGTGTGAAGTGGAAAAGGCAGGGGATGTACTGCTAACTGACTTTGGCAAACTTGATATCCTCATTAATAATGCAGGTTAGCAATTTATATTCAAAATCGATCATTTTCCTTTCTTTTTGCCTCCCCCTCTCTATCTTTATCTCCCTCTTTACTTTATCCCCCTATCTCTCCCCCTCTCCCTCTCTCTCTCTCTCCCCCTCCATCTCTCCCTATTTCTCTCCCCTCCCCTCTCTATTCCCCATCGCTCTCTCCTTTTAGTGTTGGCTAACCCGTACGATATAGAGGAGTCTAGTCAAGAGGAGCTATCTCAGGCAATGAATGTCAATTTAATGTCTCATTTTTGGACTATTAAAAAGTTCCTTCCCTCCCTCCGGACCAGCCAAAAACACAACGGTATGTTCATTATTTTGGCATCACAACGAGAAAGAGAGATATATCCCGATCACTGATCAGGATCTATCTCTTGTTCGTGTTCAAACATAAATCATGGTAGGAATCCTCCCAGGCGAGGGTGGTGGGTTTGGGGTAGCCTAGTTCATGATGTACAATTGTACTTAGGTTTCCATAGGATGGCTTGGGTATGTGGTTGTTTCTAAGCATTTTAGAAATCAGATTCTCTTTCTCGGTGTCTCGTATAAAGCGTTGTCGATTTAACTACACATTAACTTACCACTGATTTAATCGACAAGGTTTTCTACGGAACGAGAAGAGAATTTGAATTCTTAATCGCTTAGTTAATCTTCCTCTTTGAATCGGGAGACATGAGTGGCTAAAGGTTTCCTGTAAAGGTTTGGTAACCAAGTGGTTGAGTCCCGAGGGTTCTAAATAGCAACCCATTTTTACGGGGTAACTATTGTCTCGGTAGAAATGGCGGCTTTCACCTATTTAAGAGAGAGGAGAGCGAGACAAGGACTGTGCCCAACTGGTGTATGTGAGAGAAAGATATACAAATAGGAGAGAGGGTATTTTGGAAAAGTGGTGCCCAAGATGTAGTAGGCAGGGAATAGATGATGGTAGCGGATGGAATTATCAATTATGATTTGATGTCGTTGTACATGAGTATAACCTGCCTATTCCAATACCCACCACATCAATGTCGAGATTTCATGGCCCCATCTTACGGCCCCATATTATGACCTTGGGTATGATATCCCCCTTCTTCTATCCTCCTGCGCTGTCTCTCTCATGTTATCGCGTGCTGGTTTAGTAAAGAGAGGGTACACTGTACCCCCCCCCCCCCCATATTATGGCCTCATATTACAGGGCCCATAAAGTCTTTATTGGGAAGTCACACCATTTCCATTTCCATACCACTCTTTGTATTGATGATAATCCCTTTTGTGTTTCAGGTTTTAGTGGAACGATAGTAGGGATGTCTTCAGTTCTCGGTAAGCTATGATTCCTTCAATCAACCAAGCAATAACTCTTGTAGTTAACTAAATGAATCAACAAATAAAACCATTTAGTTACTAAATGAATCAATAATTAAGATCGTGTAGTTAACACGTAGACGACGCCTCCCACCGAGATTGCTCAACTAGTCAACTGGTTACCCAAGAGCGAATAACAAAGGGAAATGATGCAAATGGTTACGCCATTTGAATCGTTTCCCTTTGTGATCTTGTAGTCAACTGAATATTATAACTTCCCAGGTAGTGTAGGAACGGGTGGTTTACAGACCTACTGTACAAGTAAAGCTGGAATAATCGGTAAGCCCCGTATTTCGATTCACCCGCCACTTGACCTTCGGGCTCTCATTGAGAACAAATAATAAGACTTCTTGCTGTCTCCCTGTATCTGAATTTCTCTTCTTTCTGTCTCCCTGTATACAGGAAATGAGGAATTCAGATACATACAGCTGCATGTATTTGAATTTCCTCTTCTTTTGCTGTCAGACAACCCTCTCCCTCATTATCACATGCAAGTACAGTAGACACCCCACGGGCACCTTCATCACCTTCCACCCCATTGGTATGTCTGGGATTTCGGTAAATGGTAAATCTTTAGTAACCCTTACTGAACAACTTAGTAGGGGTTTAGTCTGGGGTTATCGTTTCCCACATTATAATAGGGGTTGTCAATTAATGACAGTTAAGGCTTCTCAATCCCAAATCTGAGCATATATCTATTCTCTCTATCACTCTCTTTCTCTCCCTCTATCTCTCTCTCTCTCTCTCTCTCTCTCTCTCTCTCTCTCTCTCTCTCTCTCTCTCTCTCTCTCTCTCTCTCTCTCTCTTTCTCTCTCTCTCTCTATTTGCCCAAAAATCTATCAATATTTTATGACTTCTTTATTATCTCTATAGCTCTCTTTCCTATTTCTCTTTCGCTCTCACTGTTGTCTCATACAACGAATCAGAACGTGTCAAACGAAATAAAATTGATAAGATGACAGTGAACCCTTATATGTCTGAATAAACCTATTTACTTTTGATTAGCCCCCTTTCAATAGTGAAACCAATAACCATTAATATTGCAAACCAATTATCTTATCTCTCCATCTAATAACTTGTACCGTCCTGATACTATTGTTCACAGGGGACAGCCTGACCAAGAACTGCATTTTACACAAATCGCCCTACATCTCCCCATAAAGACCCCTTGTTATAACTTATAACCCCCATAATTTGCCTCTCTCGCCGTCGCGGGGCACGGCGAGAGAGAGGGTTGAAAACGGCAAAAGATGTGAAACAAGCTCATTCCTCCAGGGTTAATGGAGTCTCTGTACATGCAGCATCCGGATCTACATTGGTGTATTGTGACGCCCTTCCTTATTGATACGGCACTATTTCGAGGTAAAGAGAGAGAGAGAGAGAGAGAGAGAGAGAGAGAGAGAGAGAGAGAGAGAGAGAGAGAGAGAGGGGAGGGGGGGTGAGGTTTACATTTAACTTCTTAATTGTGTTCAAACCATACCTTTACCGGACGCGGTGAGAGAGGGTCGAACATTTATAAAGACCCTCTCTCTCTCTCTCTCTCCGATACAACCATTTAACTAGTTTTTTAGTACTTTTCGCGAAAAAGTGCCCAATAACGTTGAAGACCAGAGCGACTGACCTAACTATTACACCATGTAACCACTAGTACACCATGTAACTACTTCCCCATCCCCCAGGTATGAAGCATCGTTTCATGAACTTTGTTTATCCCATCCTACACAAGGAATATGTGGCCGATAAGATTGTCCGGGCAATAGAACGCCAACAAACCTATCTTTCCATTCCCTGGGCTTGGAACTATATGTTTACTGTGGTCAAGAATGTCCTGCCTCTAAGTGTAAGTACGACCACAAACATATAATGTAACATATTCCCACGTGCAGCAGCTGGAGCAACTCCTATTTGTGCAGCGATAATAATTAGCACCCCACCACGTACTGTACGTGTAACACAGCTGCATCAAACTTTCTCAGCAATTATATATCACAAAGTTTTATATTTCTATCTCTGAGGTCATTAGTCAGGCCGAAGACATAACATAGCATATGTTGTAGAGAAAAAGAAGGGGGGGGGGGTATTAAATAGGCTAGGTATATAGTTGTTGTGACGATCTCTGTACATATTATTGTACACTGAGAACCTGCATATATGTGTGGTCTGAGCCAATCATATATTAGTTTCGGTGTGTTAGGATTGGTTGCAGTAATCTAGAATCTAGTTACTAGTAAATACTGAATAGTAGTGGGTAGGAAATGGTACCGCGTGACAGAAATTAGGCATGGGGGCATGGACGTAGCGCGCGGCGACCGCCAAATTATGCAAACTTGCCGTAGTTCTTGCATCTCTTGCTCATCGAGCGGCGCGCGCACACTTGCCCGTGGGAAAAACTCAATTTCATCAAATTTGAAGCATCTTTTTTTTTTCTTAGCATCATTGCCATTATTTCAGCAGCTAACAAACGCTTGCCTTGTTCGACAAAACAAACAAACGCTATTTCTTTGTTTTACACATCATTGTATTGTGCTTCATTTTCTTTTGCAGCGACACTCTCTTTAATTCACCCACTACATACTTCAACTTGCTACCCACTACATACTTCAACTTGCTACCCACTACATAATTCAACTTGCTATAACAGCTGCTAGTCTTTGTTTCGCAGCAGCTAAAATCAGTGTTTAAACCAGCAGCTCAGCAGCTACACTGTATGTGATTTCAGGCTATTCGACTAATTGAAGACATCTTTGGAGTGAGAATGTGCTATCTCGCACATAACATGCGACATCAAGGGTTTGCTGTGTTTGTGTGTCAATGTGTTTGTGTGTCAATGTGTGTTTGTGTGTCAATGTGTTTGTGTGTCAATGTGGTTGTGCGTCAATGTGTTTGTGTGTCAATGTGTTTGTGCGTCAATGTGTTTGTGTGTCAATGTGTTTGTGTGTCAATGTGTTTGTGTGTCTATGTGTTTGTGTGTCAATGTGTTTGTGTGTCAATGTGTTTGTGTGTCAATGTGTTTGTGTGTCAATGTGTGCGTGTGTCAATGTGTTTGTGCGCATGTCAATGTAAATGGGCAATTACAATTCATGACGGTGGTCATAAAGCAAACAATCGGTGTTTGCTTTTTGAGGTCCACCAACTATGAATGTTATGGGCTTGCTGGCGATTTTAATGTGAGTGCGAGTGAGATGGATTGATTTATTTGTTCTATGTGTATATGCGATTTTTGCCCCAATTTTTCTCTGTTCAATTTCTTTATCTTACTGCTATATTATATCCCCTTTTTCATGGATTATAAGCCCCTAACTAAACCAAAATTTCAGGTCATGAAGCTAGTTCAAGATTTCTTTGCCGTTCCCCACTCCTTCAGGCTTATTCACCGGAGAGAGTCACGTGTATCTTCCTAGGAGCATATATTTGAAAAGCCAGTGGACTCTAGGTTTACTCTTTACAGGAGGACTGCAGACGTAGATTCCGTAACCCATACGACAAGTTGAATGCCCCATGTAAGAGCATCCAGAGAAAATCCCGCATTAGCATTGACAATGACTATCTTATCATATCTGAGCGAAAAACTTCCTGATGATTTATAGTATAATACGAACTCATTTGCTATATCAAAATGTTTAATGTTAATAATCAATGTATGTGTCAATCATATTTATTTCATTTAATCAATTTAACCAACTTGTTCTGCTCAACACAGTGAAAAAAGACATTCCAACTCCAATTGGTAGCAGCTGAATGAATTGATTGTCCCATGCCCTACAAGCTACATTCTACAATTCAATACCTCATCTGAACTTCCACACCTCATTACTGCAAACCATAAAGAAAGCTCAATTAATGTCGAGTAAGTAAACAACAAAATCTCTTCATTAACTCAAATCTCAATGCCGAGTAACAATATTATCATAATCATTGATAAATCACTCCATATATTAGCTACAAAAGTATCTGAGGGCAATGTTGCTTGCTGTACGTTCAGGTCTCATCACTATCTGGCCCGTTTCGAGAGTCTCCGTTGTCATGGGATACGTCCCTGGACTTGTTAAGGGGCAATCTGAAACGTGAATCATGTTGGGAGGTCATATCGTGTTGCAGGGGATCATGTTGGTTACGAAGTTACTCCTTGCCAGCGCATGTGAGGTGTCTTCGATACCAAGGGATCATGGTTGTTTAGTTTATATAGTATAGAGTCGATCATAATTCAGAACTTAAGAAATGTAACAATGCCCCTCTCCACTATAATAATGTCCCCCTGCAGTATCATTCTCCACCATATACATTATCTATATAATCATGCCAATCATGCTAGAGAAAGGCATATATTTAATCTTCGTCTACCATTATATAACATCAATATTATACCCGATACATCTAATTACATAGGGCAAGGATATATATGATTGTATGTACGAATTCATGACAATCGATACTATTATAATACCTATATCGACACTACGTCTACAGCTACAGTATGTACCTAGGTTACTGTTGGACTGACCCAATTTTAGACCTTTCCTCGAGCCCTGCCCCAGCCGGTACTGTTGCTCCCCACTGCAGCTGGAGAAGTTGAATCCTGTTGTTGCCGCGGCGGTGACGTCTGAAATCAGAAGTTATGTGTTTGCACAACAATCGCATTTTAATTGCATATATAGTTACATAATCATTGCATAATGGCAACATTGCACAATGCACGTCACGTATATATAGTTCGTGTTATTGTGTTAACACAAACCGATGGGTATGCTTAATGTTGGGGTAGCATATAATAGTTATATCATGCTGATGCAGTTGCTGTTTGTTGAGTAAGTTGCAGTTGGTTACATATATATCGAACAATGGTGCATAATAGGTGCCAAAACTACAGATTAATTGATTTATCCAACACCGTGTATGCATAGATTCGTGACTTTAAGATGCACTTGCCACTTGTGGGGAAGGCTAAGAGAACACAGTATTACAGTGGTCATCCGACATAATCCGACGAGAAATTCGACCTGGAATGCGCCGCGCATCAGAGAGACGTGCCACATTCCAGGTCGAATTTCTCGTCGAGCTGTGACAATTATGTCGGATGACCACTGTAACATACCACCGTCCACCATATTAACATTTTTCTTCTAAAACAGGCACTATTTGGGAGCGACCGGGTGGTATGTACAGGGTGTTCATGTGGGATCTTTGAAAGCGTTGTGCTTCACCCAGAAAATAGTTGATAAAATTAGCTTATGAAACTTCCGGAGCTTTAATACCTCTGGAGGTGTATTTTTGGCATCAAAACTACTAGAAGGATTTTTTTGCTAGTGCTGAAACTTTGCTAAAATGTTTTTTTGGGCATTGTCTATTTCAAATTTAGAGTTTCATGATAATCAGAGGTGTGGTTCAGTCATCAAAAAAAACATAGAAAATACCCAAGTTTCAGCATCAGCAAAAAATTCCTTCTGGTAGTTTTGGTGCCCAAAAGACACTTCCAGGGGTATTAGTAATTAGAGCTCCGGAAAAACCAGGAACCTTTAATGGGGTATAGAATAGTCCAAGTACGAAGTTTCATAAGCTAATTTTGTCAACTTTTTAACGCTTATAAAGATCCCACATGAACACCCTGTATTACTGCAGCTAAGAGGGGCCATGAAGCATAGCAGTGCTGTCGTTTTTACCCTTTTGCTTTTCCTCTGCCAGAGTTTTAACACCCTTCTCAGTGCTGTGTGATTTTGTGGTTAGAAAGGAGCTGGAGGTTACTAACTAAGTTGGAATATGATGATCAATCAGACCATTTATGATTTTGTTGGGGCTTGAGGAAAGCGTCTTTTGAAGGTACAACATAGCTCTTTATGTGTTCCTACAATTAGCAATTATTAACCTGAAGTGGGTAGCGTCATGTCACTCTGTCCGTAGCCTTTGCCTTTCCTGGGAAAATATCAATTTTTCTCGCTATTCAGTATGAGTCTAACAGTATCATACTTATATTCACTATATTATACTGTGTAATACACAATTCCGAAATTCATTTCACAATGAATGCCCCAATGGGATTGTCATTCCTTTTGTGGCCGCGAGAAGTTCATTTATAAATGAACTTCTATAAATAACAATTTTGTGCAACCTTTAACGCATATACGTTAAACCTCACAGGTGTTTGAACACTCACGCCAGCGAATCTGTTTCATCATCTTCCGTGAATCGCGTTCTCTCCATTCGACTCCTGAAAAGTTAAATTTTATAATGTAATTATAATGGCTAACAAATCATACTACTTACTAAGCAAATTGTGTAACGGAGGTCACCTAGCAACTACACTTGCACGTGCAATTATTAGAGGGACCTGGAGAGCGGAGACCTCTCTCCCAGTTGCAGTTGGGTACCAAGGGGAAATTCAATTCTGCACGTGCATTCTTTTACTTCTGTCCTGATGTCTAGCTCTTCCACCCAAAGTGCTATTCGGCAACGTTTATCTAGGTCCAGGAGAACTGCTGCTGTCAGGGAGCAGGCTAGAGAATATGACAGATTACGCCAACGTGTTCAAGCGAGCCAATCAACGACTACGGATAGCTTTACCCAAAGTCGCCCAAGGGTGATTACTCCAGTCGAATATAGAAATCTCCAAATCGGCTACATAGCGGCCAACTTTTCACGTGATGAGTTTCTGGAACAGCACTGCACCTCCATGACATTGATCTCTTAAATTCGCACCTCGACATTGTCAGGAAGCCCAGAGCGTACACCAACATGAGTAGGGAGAAAGTGAGAGATAGGCTAGGAACGGATGGTGCAGGTGATGTCAGCGTTCCCTAATCCAGCTATCATTTCCCCGAAATTCGCCCGTAGGGCGAACGGGCCTACTAGTAATAACAAATATTCGCGAATATTCGTAAACTTAAAATTATATGAGGAGAGAGGGTTGAGTAAACTGCAACAAAATATTCGAAAGAGATTAATAAATATGTAAATTTTTATCCTTTATTATTCCTCGTAATTAAGTTTTAAATTACCTTCGTTTACATCGAGAGCATCTACAAATAGCTACCTTATCATCGTGCCTATCCCAAATGTAGTGGTAAAATAGGAGGCAGGCCAGGAGAATTGTTTGAACTGAGAATGTACTTTGTAAATAAATTCAGTTGCATTCTCTCGAATATATGAACCTATCCAATGCTCAGCTATACTACAGACAACATATGGTTATCACACATTTAAATCTCGAATATATGAACCTATCCAATGCTCAGCTATACTATTATAGTAATAACAGACACGATCTGGTTATAAATCTCATTTAGATTATATATCTGCTAGGAAAACTTACATCCTCCGAGACTGAATAGAATCTTATCAATGGCAGAGGTTCTGGTACAACAGGAAACCATTCCACGACTATCAGTACAACACCTGTAATTAATCAAACAGTCATAAGTTAACCTAGAAATTAGAAATTTGATTCCGAGAGTGCTCTATCCAGTTGGAGAGCTTGATAAGAGAAAAGCAAGATAACTCCATTTGTATTTTTTGTTTCGAAAACTTGCTTTTCTCTTTGGCATAAATTAACCTACTATTTGAAGATATTGCATTGCAAGATCATTAAATATTGCAACATCCATAGAATAGTTGCTTATCGGTGCACCACCCACAGTCACGTTTGTAACTTATTAATTTTGCTGGTGGGGCAGATAAGCATCTGAAGACCTGCATTTATAGTTTACATAACTAGTAGGCCCGTTCGCCCTACGGGCGAATTTCGGGGAAATGGTAGCTGGATTAGGGAATGCTGACATCACCTGCACCATCCGTTCCTAGCTTATCTCTCACTTTCTCCCTATACTACGTTGTTTTACGCTATGTTGTTGTACGCTCTGGGCTTCCTGTCAATGTCAAGGTGCGAATTTAAAAAATCAATGTCAGGGAGGTTCAGTGCTGTTACAGAAACTCATCACGTGAAAACTTGGCCGCCATGTAGCCAATTCAGAGATTTCTATATTCGATTGGAGTAATCACCGTTGGGTGAGTTAGACATCAGGACAAAAGTAAAAGAATGCACGTGCAGAATTGAATTTCCCTTAGTACCCAAAACTGCAACTGGGAGTGAGGTTTCTAAGTTGCTCTAATAATTGCACGTGCAGGTGTAGTTGCTAGGTGATGTAGCACTGACAATTTGAATAGTAAGTAGTATGATGTGGTTTTTTATTGAAAGCTGAGTGAGTGGTATATGTGACCTGTCTAGCGATAATATTGATTAAACATTCATTTCAACATAAATCTCTAGATTGATTGCCAGAGCGGCTGTCAGACCAATGCTCTGACACCACGGTTCTCGCGTGCTCTGCAGCTGTCTAATGCTCTGACTAGTGCCTGACAGTGTACATATAATAAGGTCCAAATGATTAGATTTTTCCACAACCGTGATCTGCCCGCTGTATGTTGTACAGTAGGGCGTGTATGTGTGAGAGAGACAGTGAGATTAGCAGCCAGAGAAGATATTACAAATCTTGTTTCGAGGTCCAAATGAGGCACGGAGTTTTTCTGAATCAGCTTTTTCTTTCATCGTTCCAGCTCTTATAATGTATTTTACCTCGCATTTGCAGGGCAGCACATGCCACTTGTCGAAGAGGTACAACACTGTTCCCCTGGCGAACAGCATCCATCTGCCCACTTTCCCTCCCTAGACAAATAAGAGAAAAGGGGAGTGCACAAAAATATAAATTAGCGAAAAATTTTCTTCGAAAAATTTTGGCTAATCATTGTTTGCTATTAATTGTACCTGCCGATCCTCCAGCAGCAGGTTGACTCTGGCCCGCAGCAACCGTATCCAGGGCAACACTTGTAGGAAGTCCACGAGCACCAGTCATCATCCCCTGAATTGCATTTTATTTATATATTTTAATATTAACGCTCTTCAACTGCAGCAGAAGATCCAAAAGGGGCCATTTTCTTAATAAAGAAAGCCTTTTACATTATACCGGTCCATTATTTGAGCTGGTATATTCGCGATATAATTTAATGTCGTACCAACCTGTTGCTCTTGGACACATGAAACTTTCCTCTTTCTTCGCCTCGCATTGCCGGAACACCAGCGGTAACAAAAGCAGTGTGATCCACGGCGGTTTAATCATAATATCGGCTAGTCAAATAACATTTATAGTTTAGGTGGACAGAAACATAATTGGACAAGATTGTTGTTGGTATGTAGTAGCGAATAGCTCTACGAGTATTTTTCCGGTCTCAAAAGATGCCTCTATTGCTAAGATATTTTTGATACAACGGTGGCAACTGGCAATTCTCATTTTTAACAATTTGCCGGAAGTGTGTAGCTACTACAGGATTAATTCCAGCCAGTTTCATTTTCGAACAACGCATTTTCCTCAATCTGTGTACTTTAACGAGCTAGCTGTTACAGAGAAAATCAGGATGTATACAACGGAGAGTCTACTGCCTTCTCTCTCTCTCTCTCTCTCTCTCTCTCTCTCTCTCTCTCTCTCTCTCTCTCTCTCTCTCTCTCTCTCTCTCTCTCTCTCTCTCTCTCTACCTCTTTCTAATTTATGCTAATAGGTGTGAGAGGAACACTGGCACACTGACGACTGCATCGGCCGTATCAAACGGGCAACTGTAAGATAAACAACAATTTAGCAGTAAATACTAAGAATAGGAAGCTTTCGGCTGAACCACCACAAGGGGCTGACCAGCGAGCAATATCAGTTGTAGGTGTTCTGTGGCTTCACTAAAACCTTCCAAACAATCGTTATATGGGAGGGGTAGGCAGGAGCAATAAGCATAATTGTGTACCGCACTAGACAGATGTATAGACAATATACTATGGTGGACAAGTGCAGTGGCCCCCTGTGTTTTACAGACAAAAGATCTTCCTTGCAGTGGCATCCTGTTGTAGATATACAACTCATACACGTAGAGAGCTGCAACCTATTATAGGGAATTACATATAGTTTGTATGCGATAAGCAAGACTGAGAGATGGCATAAATTGAACTCATATATGATATGGTAGATAGGTTAGAGATTTGGTAGTAGAAAGAGAAGGAAGTGAATAACTGGAAATGATCTCACACAAATTCATTTACTGTTTAAGACATCTATCTCGTATAACACATGGAAAACATTTGCTTGAAATTAGTACAAAATGAGCCTAAGCATGTTGGTGACGCAGTTACCCTTTCAAATCCTGCGCATAGTGCAGCAAAACGAAGCCTGTGAGAGGTGACGGCGCCACCAAGCCTAAGCAAAGTGCATGGTATAAAGAATCTTGGTGTAATACATACACCCTTGTCTGTGAAGGGATCAGCTGTGAGGAAAGGTCGTATACACTGATTGAATATACAAATTGTACACACTGCAGCTTTACAGAGGGCATGTAAATAGAGGAGCAAGGTCGAAGCTCTGAGCTGCTTTATATTTACATCTAGAAGCTGAATTCTTTAGTTAACCAATACAAATTATAGAGAGAGGAGAGAGAGAGAGAGAGAGAGAGAGAGAGAGAGAGAGAGAGAGAGAGAGAGAGAGAGAGAGAGAGAGAGAGAGAGAGAGAGAGAAAGAGAGAAAGAGAGAAAGAGAGAAAGAGAGAAAGAGAGAAAGAGAGAAAGAGAGAAGAGAGAAGAGAGAAATGATAGATAAAGATGAATTACCGGCGATGATGTTATAATATTAAACTTTAGCCGATGCCGGAGAAGAAGATAGCGGAAATCTGAAGGTAGAATTACTACCGTTGGTGGGACTCACATAGAATATTTTCTTCTTCTTTTTCTAAACAGTGAAGTCAAAGAGCAGCTATGGCAATTGGCATATGGTACCTGGAGAGAGAGATAGAGAGAGAGTTTCGTCAACATTCCTATTATTCTAGCACACACACACACACACTCAACACGCATTAAACAACAAGATGATCAACTAACTAACTTGTACGCACACACACGAATACCGAGGTGATTGACTGGAAAAGCGGAAATGGGTGATGGAAAATTAAATTGGATCAGAATTTGTTGAGTACTTAGAATTGAGATTCAACTTCAATCAATGATTGAGTCAATCATATTATACTAAAGACGGATTTTTTGAAGTTGTCACCACCCCCCCCCCCTTTTCGTGCACGGAATGTTTTTGCAGCGTCACATCACATGTTAACGTGTGGTGTGCGCGTCAAAATTGATAAATTTCACATCGGCGGTCATTTGGGGTTGACAACTTCAAAAAATCCGACTTTATATTATTATTAGTGAATAGCCATAAGTTAAGAAATGAGAGTTTATGAATGCTTACGGTTACATATTAGTAATACACACCGATCACCATGGATAAATGAGCAATGATATTTAATATTTGTATTTGTATGGGTTTCTTCGTGAAGATCAAAATTTGATTGAATACGCAGACATCTGCTTCTCTCTCTGTCTCTCTGTCTCTCTTTCACTCTCTCTCTCTCTCTCTCTCTCTCTCTCTCTCTCTCTCTCTCTCTCTCTCTCCCTCTCTCTCTCTCTCTCTCTCTCTGTCTCTCTCTCTCTCTCCCTGTCTCTGTCTCTCTCTCTCTCTCTGTCTCTCTTTCACTCTCTCTATCTCTATCTCTATCTCTCTCTATCTGCTTTTAGTCACGTTCATAGAAACTCCCTCTTTCAATTCTTCCAGGGACTGCAGCACGTCACACACGCACACTTGCTCACAACTTAGTACTTACAGTGAAGTCGGAATTACGAGTGTTTTCAGTCGGACCCCATTTACCGACCCCCGATATATCGGACGAATGAATTTCCACCATTGTGGCATTTTATATGAAATAGAATCTCTAATCTATACATATTTCATTAAAACGTTAGGACCACGTGAACTGATTATAAACACCTGTTGCCTTTTCTTTTGTTTAGTTCCTCAATCCTCACACCTCAATTATAGAGTTCCTCATTCCCGTCCTATAGTTATAATATAATAATACTCTAGAGGAAAAGCTATATTGCTCGTTTATGTGACACTTCTTATCTTATAATTTGGAAGTATCGAGTCATCAAAACCGTTCCTTATAAGACATTTGCTAGGCAACGAGTTCGGTGCTTCTTTATAAAATGTTATACATCAAAATGTTATGCATCAAAAGCAGTGAAGCTGTTTTCAAATGAATTTTAATTTGGTTTTTTATCTGGCTTTTTTTGATATGGCTTTTGTGGCTTGAAATTATCTAATTGGTGGAAATGTGAGACCCTACTACAAATTTGGGTATGATATCCCCCCTTCTTCTATCCTCCTGCGCTGTCTCTCTCAAATGTACCCTACTACAAATTGATCTGGCTTTTTTGGCCTTGTGGGGCAAGGCTCCCCCACATAATACTGAAGGGGTATTTAAGCTATTCGGTACAATTGATGTCACAGTAAACCTAACTCCCATGTCTTCCAACGAAAGATTTCTGTCTGTAACTAGGTGGATAGTTATCCGATTCAGCATAATATAACACTAGCGTACAATATGCCAACCAGTGCATGGTTAAACAAAGCCTGATAACTACAATTTGCTATATAAATTCTCTCTTGTAATACAGCTCCCTACGCGATACTGATTCAGCTGGCACCATGCAGCTCACTCCAAACCATGTGATTTTTCTTTGTGCTGAGGTAACTCACCGTGACCCCCAGTAACCCCGCAACTAGTATGTGACAGGTGCAGTGAGGATGATCAGTCACGGGAGAAACTACTGTCAGCTAAACAGCTGTCTGTGAAGTTTATAATGCTAGGGAGTATATTCTTTGAGCCCGCCCGATCATTCGACCATCAAAAGTCACTAAAAGTGGGTCTCTATAAGCTTCCAGATCTGTCTATATTACTAACAAATAATTTGATGGCTATAAAAGATGGATTTAATTTGACCTCAAAGAAACAACAATTTTAGTAAATAATTAATGAGGTGCTCGATCTGCCCCCCCCCCCTTACTAGGAGAAACTACTGTCACGGCTTCTTACTAGGAGAAACTACTGTCACGCGGTATATCTTGCTGATGGTTCCTCCTCCTCCATCTGACACACTGCCTATATAATTTCCTCTTAGAGTGACGCATGCTAAATTACTTCCCCTCGATCTTACAACCAATCAGCAGAGATTCTATTAGAGATTCTAAGATTGCACGAGTTAAAGTCCTAATTAGGGGCGAATATTCTGAAACTTTAGATATTTCTTCTACGCAGTCAAATGTGACAGTCCAATTTTCATCTTCCTCGAAACCTCAACTACCTAACGCATGTCTTAAAACTTAAGTTTGCATATTTTCCCGGCTCCGATGCCTTTTGCAAACGGCATTATAGGTGATTAACGTTAGGATTATAATTATCTTTGTAGCCTGCCACCAGTTGAAGATCTTACAACACCTGTTTGGAGATACCTTGTTTAGTAAGTACTATCCTCTTATCTCACAAGAGATACTATCAGGGTGGTCACGTATAATAACGGCCATACACCCGGTCTGTCGCTAAAAATAACCAATAGCGTACTGTTAGCAATAAGTGACAAGTTATATAAGTAGGCTAAGTAGTTCTTTTTCCCATACTACCTTTGTTCATTTCTCTCTCTCTCTCTCACTCTCTCTCTCTCGCTCTCTTTCTCTCTCTCTCTCTCTCTCTTTCTCTCTCTCGCTCTCTCTCTCTCTCTCTCTCTCTCTCTCTCTCTCTCTCTCTCTCTCTCTCTCTCTCTCTCTCTCTCTCTCTCTCTCTCTCTCTCTCTCTCTCTCTCGTATACATATGAGCCCCCTGCCGAGAAATATAGTACTTTTCTTAGCAATGTTTAACATTACCTCTTCTGTCTTATAATGACGTCAGAAAAACCAGCAACTGTCACTTTGCTTTTGTTCTCAATCAATAAATTTTGATTTTAGTTTTCTGTTCTCGATCCTGTTTTTTGCAGTGAATTTGTTTCCTAAAACATCTAGATACATAATGGTACTAAATTTACAGAATTGTTTAGAAATCTGTGTTTCTCTTCTTCATCCAAGAAGAAATAAGAATCAAGAAAATATGTTTTAGATTAAGTAGATTGACGTTTCTGTTTGCCAGGTGGATGCTTCGACACAATAGTATTCTTTATAAACAAAGGGAGAAAGATAGACAGAGATGGAAACAGAGATAGAGTGATAAAGGATGGAGAGAAAAAAAAAAGGAATATAAGGAATATTATGTGAAAGACATAAAAACCAGATGCCAGATGGTGCGATCAATCTCACTTTTTTTCACAGAGTATATTCCAGGCCTGCTAGAATTTTTCAAACCTGCTCAGTGCTCGTGCTAAATTGTGTTAACCCAACCGAAAATAGAGAGTTTACCTAATCTAAAAAATACTTTATTGATTCTTATTTCTTATTGGTTCACCTCTCTTTAAATAATATAGTTTGCCCCGAATGTTCTTGATCTTTGTTCACACAGCAACAATTTGATCAGTATCTATCACACTTAGATGTTAAATATCGCGTTATGAGAGCTTCTCAGGAGACGATTTGAAGAAGATACTGAGATTAAATCGGTTTAAGCAATTTTAGAGGGGGTGAGACACATTGAATGAGAGAGGGAGACATAGAGAGAGGGGAGAGAGAGAGAGAGATATATATAGAGAGATAGAGAGAGAAACAGAGAGGGACAGAAAGAGACAAAGAGATTTAGTAGACTATCATTGGTTTTGCAATATGCCACACGCATTCTCTTTTATGTCTATATGTCAAATGATTAATGGGCAATGGCTTATACTCGTCGTATATTCTTTCTGTTGTCGTCATCGATGCACAAATTTAATTGCCAAAGTAAATGAATTCAGTGTCTATGAGAGTATTTAAATAGTAATTATACAATATGTTATTATATGATATTATTCTTGACAGCATTGGGGTTTCTAAAAATGATAGTAATCATTGGCGGTATGCTCAATAGTTTTACATCTGAATCAATACAGTTGGACCCCGATTTAGGGGACCCCGATTTAGTGGCACCCCGATTTAGGGACAGGATTTTTTTCCCCGATATAGGAAATTAACCTTATTTGACCCCGATTTAGTGGACACCCCGATTTAGTGGACAAGAGCCTTTCCCCCGAGGGTGTCCCTAAATCGGGGTCCGACTGTAGTAGGAAGTAATTTTAATATCTTCTTCTGTGAGAGAAAAATGAACTAAAGGTCATCCATCTGATTCATGCGTATGCATGCGCTTCAATCTTTTGACAATTTGGCATGTTTCATATCTCATTTTCAATTCTCAATAGTTCTACATATATCTGAATAGTAAGGGATGAACATCAGCTGATTCATATACTATGTGCTACATACTTTCTTCATACAGTAGTACAGCTAGAAGTACTTTTGACAGTTTTAATATATATGCAACCCTCATATTATATGATAGGGGACAGGTAGGACACATGACATGTAGAGATAGGTATGAATGGGAAAGAGAGAAAGGGACGGAGGACGAGATAGTGTTAGCGATAGAGAGAGGGAGACAGATAGAGTAGAAGATTGCCGGTTCTCTAAAATAAGTTCCACCTATGAACCTACTTGGGCACTGGTATAGATATTATTAGGGTAAACCGGGGCAATTCGAACAACCGGGGCAATTCGAACATAGTACTACTGCCCGTCTCTCACCTAGTTAAGCTATCATAATGACGTCATCCTATCTCCAGAAGAAAACTGCTCGTTCGAGCCTGCCCGTTACCACTAAATAGGCTCTAGATCCGGTTTAAGTTGGTCAATTTCCGATTTG
This sequence comes from Hormiphora californensis, assembly GCA_020137815.1. Lineage (NCBI taxonomy): Eukaryota > Metazoa > Ctenophora > Tentaculata > Cydippida > Pleurobrachiidae > Hormiphora > Hormiphora californensis. The sequence continues at coordinate 5,445,071 of CM035359.1, forward strand.
AAAAAACCAGCTGAAAGCTAATAATATCAGCTTTCAGATGGTATAAAAATTATTTAAATATTCGCATGTTTTCATTCCAAATTCTGGTAAATTAAGATTACCGGGGCAATTCGAACAACCGGGGCAATTCGAACATGGGCAATTTGGTTAACACACCGGGGCAATTTGGTTAACTCCCGGGCCAATGATGTGCAGTTCTTTGTACCACGTGATCACGCGTGATACCGGGGCAATTCGAACAAGAACGACCAGCGTGTAGATTGCGTGTAGATTACATTGTTCGAATTGCCCCCACCTCTAACAACACCAGGCGGGAATCTTCTTCTGGTGTTGTGAGGACGTTCACGTGACTCCCACGTGACGAAATAAAGCACTCCTATTGGTGTTGTCCGAATTGCCCCGGTACCATTTTTTCCGACCAAAATTTTTAAATTAGTTATTTAGTTAAGTAAATGATGGTCCCTAGAGTTGAAATTTATCTTATTTGAAAGATAAAATAATGAACTTTAATCCTATATAATTTTTTTCATTGTATCTTTTTTTAAATGGGAGTGAGAACCGATTAAGTAAAAAGTTAACCATTTTGCCCCGGTTTACCCTATAGAAGATCCTTTTAGTCCTTTTAGAGTAGTTTGGGGAGCTCAAATATATATTATGAACATCGAACGGGTTCAACGATATTATATATGCCGTGACGTCCTTCTCCTTATTTCTCATTTTCTTTCTGCTTATCTCTCATCATTGCAGTGTCCAGTCCGTCCGGATAGGATTGATTATTGAGTCCATCGTGTATCGCTTACTGGGAGAGAGATAGAGAGAGAAAGAGAGAGAGAGAGAGAGAGAGAGAGAGAGAGAGAGAGAGAGAGAGAGAGAGAGAGAGAGAGAGAGAGAGAGAGAGAGAGAAAGAGAGAGAGAAAGAAATCGAGAGTCATAGGCAGAGCGAGAGAGTGAGGGGGAGAGAGAGGGAGAGAGAGTGAGAGGGGGAGAGAGTGGGGGGAAGAGAGAGTGGGAGACTGGGAGAGAAAGAGAGATCAGGATGAGAGAGATTTTCTCAGGCATCGCGACTGTCGAATGCATTGGCATTTCGTTCAATGCATGGTGCCATTATAGTCTGAAGTAAGATGGTAGGAAGAGAGGGAGAGATATTACCACAGTGGGAGGTTGACTGGTACATGGCGACAACAACACGCAGGAATCAACCCCTTACCAGTATGAGGTGTATTATAATGCTACTCGTGTCTAAGTTTAGATTAGTTTCTATAAATATAAATAGTTCTAGATAAATACAGTTGGTGTTGAAAACTTACCTTTTTGAAACTTTTGTTTTGAGATCTTTCTTTTCAGGCTTCGAAACTTTAGTTGTGGTTGATTATACATTACGATATTATACGTCTAATGGATTTATTGACTATTGAGGACAAGAGAGACTATATATGAATTAAGTGACTTGCCTTTGAAATATATTTTAGCATTTCAGCTAATTATCATAATAGCATATTACCATGGCAAGAGAAAGCTAGTGAATTCTTGTATTTAATGTTACACCTGGCTTTCATTATGGCATACTGACATTGGTGACCACCATCAAAATCAGACACCGGCCTAGGATTATATCATTCAGCCCTCAATTTAAAGGACCCATCAGGATTGCAGGATACATAAACAGTATTTCTAGGGAAATTTATTCGAGGTTCCGGTAAATCGAGCTAGGTTTGGCTGTAGCTGCTACGTATGTGGTTCTGTGAATTGGCTCTTAGAGTTACAACAAGAATAACTGCATTATGTTTCATAATGCTATGTTTCCCCGTCAACCTTTATTTTCATAACCATCTAATGTGAAGGCGGGACAGACATTTCCGATCATTTATGAATCACTCGAACCTTATAGAACAAATCTTTGTGTTTTAGTAGCACTAAATTGCGTGCCACATTACGCGGCTCACATTTCCTGAAAACGTGCCATTGAAGTATTTGATGAAGGAGCAACACTGTTGTCCCTCGCAACTGAGCGGGTTACGTTACAAAAAAGCGTGACACTTCACTAGTATGTAAAATTTTCGAATTCTAAACCCCTATGCCTTTTTACAAAAGGCATCCGGGTACAAAAATAACATCAATGTAATTTGAAAAGGCATTGCTCTGAGGCAGGGAAAGGGAGTTTGATTGATTTTTTTCCTTCTTCTTCACGGCCTCAGCGATTTTTTAATCGAGACAAAAGCATCCAGTCTTCTGGGCGCTGCCCTATCCCACTTTAACTTGCTATCTAACCTCCTTTTAATTTTAGATTTCTTAGCGTACTTGTATTATTAGTCCATCTTGTTCTGTCTGGCGCCGCGACCCATCTGAGCGCACTGTCGATTTTGAGAATCAAATGGGGTATGGCGCCGCCATACAGATCTTGTTATATTCTAACATTAGAGGGCCGAGCAAGGCAAGCCCCATCTTTGAGCTGTGAGACACGCAAACTGTTAATCTATTTTGATAGTCCTGAAACTGGATATTTTTATTTTATTGCCACTTTGCAGCGTGTATTAGTAAGTCATGAATGAAACGGATTCGAGTGGTATGAATGGAGTACCAACCCGGGTAGCCCTGGCCTCGACGATGTCCCTTTTTGCGATTGTATCAATTCTCGGAAACTCACTTTTCTGGTTTGCACTTCTCTACGACAAGCGGGTAAGTAATATATTCCGATATCAGCCCCTATAACCTTGTTGAGTAAGAGGTGCTGTTCAACCCCGTACTCGATCTTTGAAACTGAAAAGTGCATATCTTTACGTATCTTTCATGTGACACACATTTCAGGCGAAGATGATCGGGAACGCCTTTCTTATGAACCTCAGTATATCAGACTTTGTAGTTGGATTGTGGAACATGCCCATTACCGTGGTGACTGTGGTAGCAGGGAAATGGCTTCTTGGAGACCTTCTATGTAGCTTCTCAGGTTAGTAATTTATAATTTCACATCTTGGTGCTCCGTCATATTGCCCACCCGCACCTAGTGCCGCCCAGAGCGTGGTCTGCAACGTCAAATATGGCATTTTTGCCCCTTTTTTGACGTCGTGGACCATAATTTGGGCGGTGCTGTGCGGGTCTCCAATATGGCGGAGCACCACTGCGGAAGACTTTGTAGCTTTTTAAAACATTTCGAGTTTTCTGGTCCTTCTTCGCTGACATTCAAAATGGTACTCTTTTCTGCCTCTCAGCCACCACGCCCAACTGAGTTGTGCTATTTTTGTTTCGTAAAAGGTGACATGTGTCTTATCTTAGCGAGGCGAGAAACTTTATCAACTTTATCAGGCCATATTTAACTTAACTCAATGCTCATGATCATTAAACATAACTCTCACCTGTCAGGCCAATGCTCTGGCCACAGTTCTCGTGCGCTCTCCACGTTTGAATGAAATGAGAATAGGGTCAGGTCAATGCTCTGACAGACTCTCACCCACTTAATTATCCAATTATCTAATTATCCAATTATCCCAGCGTTCGTGGACAATACCATGCTGTTAGTGAGCGTGTGGACGGTGGCCTGGAGTAGCATTGACAAGTTCTACATGGTTGAACATCCCCTTCACTACCACCGAAATGTCACGTGGGCACGTGTTACCCGGCTTATAGGCAAGTTAAATGTCACGTGGGCACGTGTTACCCGGCTAATAGGCAAATTAATTATCATAAACCTGCAAATGGTACCCCTTAAAATTTTGATTAATTAATTCCTTGTCCAGTATTATAACTCCCTCCCTCCGGCACAGTTGGTATCTGGCTGGTGGCGTGTCTGTGCAACGCTCCCCCGCTCCTCCAACTTCAGGAACTCATGTTCCAGTACAGTCCCTACTCATTCAGCTGTGGCCTGAGTTGCCCGCCCAACATATATGGACAGGTGATATATTTTGATATTTCTTGTATTTAATTCAGGTACAGTAAAATTTTATGTTATGCCAAGACAAAACATTTCGACATAACTCGCCCTAATGATCGTTTCCTCCGAAAATTATATTTTAGTTCCCTAATTTGGTTGATATATGCCTCGGTTGATATATGTCTCATTATGAGGCTCAATATTCATCAATCGTAGCTCGATATGAACTTATTAAGGTATAATTATTCAAAAACAACTATTTTTATCAGATTTACTATCTCATTAAAAAGTTCTTTTATCAGGTCTACTGTCTCGGTTACACGGTGATATTCGTACCCATCCCCCTGATAGTCATCAGCATCTGTTACGTTAGGATATTCACTATCGCTAGAGCCATCTCCAAGAAAGATAAGGTAGGCATCTCGGACAATTTCATTATAGATGCCAGCAGAAATATAGATGTTTGTTCTTTACTTTTTGCTTAGGTGCAATTATAATCTCCTATTAAATATTCAGGCACGAATGCGCTCCCTGGAGGTTTCTGCGTGTAGTAGACTGGGAACAACAACAACGAACACCGATCATAACAACCTAAACAGACCAGGATCCGACTCCACCCTGCTGAGACGCCGTCAGAACAAAAGCAATACCATCACAGTCCTTGTCATCATTGGTATGTGCGCTAATTATTCAGTACCAAGTAACCTTTACGATAACTTGATGATTTGTGTGAACAACATTGTATCATGTACAATTATATGTAAAACATGTGTGTTGTATATTCAGGTGTCATGATGTCATGTCTAGTTCCTGTCATCTTGGTTGGATTCATCAGCTTCATTGACAACACCTTTGTCATCAGCCAAGGTAAGGAAGCTTAGAACAATGATACAAACTAACAGCCAACTAAAATATTTGAACAGACCGAACCATGACATCAACTACATTTCAGAGTTTTTCGTTGCCTTTCACTGGTTGCTACTGGCTAACAGTGCGGTGAATCCTGTCCTTTATGGAATTGTGAATCCATTCTTCAGACGGGCCTATCTGAAACTCCTACAACACATCAAAACTACTTTATGGTATGAGATGAATCTAAATTAAATCTTTGGACATGATCGAGGGTTTGGTTTCCCTTATTTGCATAAAATTTCTGCAAATTTATTTCACAATAATTTCTGACGTCTATATATCAACATATATAGATCATCTCACAGCTTGTAAAGTACTCAAGGGCCACCTGTGACGCAAGAATCTTGCGGCAAGATGTAATTGATGCATTATATATGTCAAGTTTGAGTTTCGTCTAAAAACTTTGATCAAATCAGTGTTGTTCTCAGCGAAATTATGATCCAATCTTTTAATAACTTCTTTCTTTTAAGGTCAAAACTGTGTGGAAAAGTCTCAAAGAAGTGCAGACGAGTTACGGCACGGATACGAGATAACGATGTGAAGTGAAATCTAGCTGTGAACAACCATGTGAATATTTACAGTGCCAACAACTGAGATTCCAAATATATGATTGTTTCAAGAATTATTGGCTAGGATGAGGGATCGAGGGCCAAAATTATTACAGTATACAAATATTATAGCTTCAGAATACCGTAACTAATTATTTTATGTGTTTCTTTTTGTCAAGTGGAGTTTCTTCAAGAATCAAGGATAACTTCTTACAGAGTTGTTAGTTGTCGCTTCACTTATAATATCCTAATGGGTTGCGTGATACACTGTGTCAGATACAGCTTTCACGCCATAATAACGGCCATATTTCAACATTATTTACCCACTAACCAGTTTTTGATAGCGTTCCCTATCGACACCGGCCCTCTCTCGACAATTACCCAGTAACAGCTGCACACGAACACCCTCTACCTAGTACCTAGGTTTGCGTAGAGTTTCGTCGACTTGACAACAGAAACCTTATCTTGGTTACGAAGTCACCCCTAATATTGCATAGAGCTATTATAGCGCGGAGGGGTAATTTCATTACCAAATTTTACACTCGGTGTTGAGCCTCGATATAACGGGCTCGTTGGAGGAAGCCAAATTTCGTGCCTACATTTACAATATAATGATGAACTATTCACAACACATAGTCAGGGTGTGAACTGCATGTCGTGTTTGCTAGTCGCGAGCGCGCTTGCGAGACAAGCAAACACGTCAAGGTTCATTAACAAGCATGCTGCTCAGTCATTTTAGATTTAATACACAATGTAAGGATACCATGTAATAGGTGAGACTCTTGCCGTCACCCTCGTTCAAGTCCCGTGAAAAACGGAGCAGTACACGCAAACTGATGCCCATTTTCCTCGCGTGACCCCGATTCAGCAGTTTGAGACACCAACTCTTTAGGGGGCCATATCTCAGGAACCAGACAAGATAGGAAAAATCGCCGTCTAACGAGGCGTACAGTTTTTAATCTAGTTTACCACTGTACCGGCCGTTTCACTCTCCGACCTAAAACAAAAATCGCAACCCCACAAAACTTCAAAATAATGAAATTCGCATCTCGCATGTCGTGTTGCATGTCGTGTTGCATGTCGTGTCATGTTATTGACGCGCTCGCGTTCAACTCTCACACAGCAGCTGCAGAACATGGCGGGAAACATCGAGGAGTAGAGAGAGGGTCGGTGCCGAATCAAATATTTCTTGATCTTGATCTACTCCATCTCTCAGCTATCCTACCCCTCATCAACTCGATCTCTCAGCTACCCTACCCCTCATCTACTCCATCTTTCAGCTACCCTACCCCTCATCTACTCCATCTTTCAGCTACCCTACCCCTTATCTAGTCCATCTCTCAGCTACCCTACTCCTCATCTACTCCATCTCTCAGCTTCCCTATTAGGGAAGCATAGAGATGGAAACGATTAGGGTTAGGGAATCCTTATCCATAATCGTTTCCATCTCTATGCTTCCCTAGCCCTCATCAACTCCATCTTTCAGCTACCCTACCCCTAATCTAGTCCATCTCTCCGCTACCCTACTCCTCATCTACTCCATCTCTCAGCTACCCTACCTCCCATTTACTCCATCTCTCAGCTACCCTACCTCCCATTTACTACATCTCTCAGCTTCCCTACCTCCCATTTACTCCATCTCTCAGCTTCCCTACCTCCCATTTACTCCATCTCTCAGCTACCTTACCTTCCATTTACTCCATCTCTCAGCTTCCCTACCTCCCATTTACTCCATCTCTCAGGGGTAGGAATGTTAGGATAAATGAGAGATGGAGTAAATGGGAGGTAGGGAAGCTGAGAGATGGAGTAAATGGGAGGTAGGGCAGCTGAGAGATGGAGTAAATGGGAGGTAGGGAAGCTGAGAGATGGAGTAAATGGGAGGTAGGGATGGAGTAAATGGGAGGTAGGGAAGCTGAGGGATGGAGTAAATGGGAGGTAGGGAAGCTGAGAGATGGAGTGAATGGGAGGTAGGTAAGCTGAGAGATGGAGTAAATAAGAGGTAGGGTATCTGAGAGATGGAGTGAATGGGAGGAAGGGTAGCTGAGAGATGGAGTAAATGGGAGGCAGGGATGGAGTAAATGGGAGGTAGGGAAGCTGAGGGATGGAGTAAATGGGAGGTAGGGAAGCTGAGAGATGGAGTAAATGGGAGGTAGGGTAGCTGAGAGATGGAGTGAATGGGAGGTAGGGTAGCTGAGAGATGGAGTAAATGGGAGATAGGGAAGCTGAGAGATGGAGTGAATGGGAGGTAGGGAAGCTGAGAGATGGAGTAAATGGGAGGTAGGTAAGCTGAGAGATGGAGTAAATGGGAGGTAGGGTATCTGAGAGATGGAGTAAATGGCAGGTAGGGAAGCTGAGATATGGAGTAAATGGGAGGTAGGTAAGCTGAGAGATGGAGTAAATGGGAGGTAGGGAAGCTGAGAGATGGAGTAAATGGGAGGTAGGGATGGAGTAAATGGGAGGTAGGGAAGCTGAGGGATGGAGTAAATGGGAGGTAGGGAAGCTGAGAGATGGAGTGAATGGGAGGTAGGTAAGCTGAGAGATGGAGTAAATAAGAGGTAGGGTATCTGAGAGATGGAGTGAATGGGAGGAAGGGTAGCTGAGAGATGGAGTAAATGGGAGGCAGGGATGGAGTAAATGGGAGGTAGGGAAGCTGAGGGATGGAGTAAATGGGAGGTAGGGAAGCTGAGAGATGGAGTAAATGGGAGGTAGGGTAGCTGAGAGATGGAGTGAATGGGAGGTAGGGTAGCTGAGAGATGGAGTAAATGGGAGATAGGGAAGCTGAGAGATGGAGTGAATGGGAGGTAGGGAAGCTGAGAGATGGAGTAAATGGGAGGTAGGTAAGCTGAGAGATGGAGTAAATGGGAGGTAGGGTATCTGAGAGATGGAGTAAATGGCAGGTAGGGAAGCTGAGATATGGAGTAAATGGGAGGTAGGTAAGCTGAGAGATGGAGTAAATGGGAGGTAGGGAAGCTGAGAGATGGAGTAAATGGGAGGTAGGGAAGGTAAGCGATGGAGTAAATGGGAGGTAGGGAAGCTGAGAGATGGAGTAAATGGGAGCTAGGGAAGCTGAGAGATGGAGTAAATGGGAGGTAGGGTAGCTGAGAGATGGAGTAAATGGGAGGTAGGGTAGCTGAGAGATGGAGTAGATGAGGAGTAGGGTAGCGGAGAGATGGACTAGATTAGGGGTAGGGTAGCTGAAAGATGGAGTAGATGAGGGGTAGGGTAGCTGAGAGATCGAGTTGATGAGGGGTAGGATAGCTGAGAGATGGAGTAGATCAAGATCAAGAAATATTTGATTCGGCACCGACCCTCTCTCTACTCCTCGATGTTTCCCGCCATGTTCTGCAGCTGCTGTGTGAGAGTTGAACGCGAGCGCGTCAATAACATGACACGACATGCAACACGACATGCAACACGACATGCGAGATGCGAATTTCATTATTTTGAAGTTTTGTGGGGTTGCGATTTTTGTTTTAGGTCGGAGAGTGAAACGGCCGGTACAGTGGTAAACTAGATTAAAAACTGTACGCCTCGTTAGACGGCGATTTTTCCTATCTTGTCTGGTTCCTGAGATATGGCCCCCTAAAGAGTTGGTGTCTCAAACTGCTGAATCGGGGTCACGCGAGGAAAATGGTAGTAGAGTCGATAACTACATCGACCTCTCCCAATTGTTCCAGTTTTTGTCACATCTGTTTGGAGCCTCGGCACGACCTCTAAACAGGTGTTACTTTTTCACAAACTGTTTTCATCTTGGTGTAATCAGCAGTTGAAATGTTGCTGATCATAACAAAAACCGAACTATTTTTTTTCAACTTGGGGTAAAACCATGGGTGTCAAAAGTTAGCTCTAGGTCCCCTGAGTAACCATCCGGAGACTCTAAGAGATATTTCAAGCCGTTCTCCTGTAATCATTAATCCCGGTAGAGCACATATTTGAGTATGGACGTACGTGCAATTGCCTACAACCTCAACTTTAATGTATAACGTTAATGTGCGTCTCTCTCTTTTCTCCCCCTTGAGAAAGAGTTATCTCGCGCGGCGCAACCGCACGTGCGGTTTTTCCAAAGAGAGTGAGAGACATACAATAACATGTAAACAGCCTGCCAGCGCTCACGTACGTCCGCATTGTGTTTTTTTCTCCACCGGGATTAATGATTACGGGAGAACGGCTTGAAATATCTCTTAGAGTCTCCGGATGGTTACTCAGGGGACCTAGAGCTAACTTTTGACACCCATGGTTTTACCCCAAGTTGAAAAAAAATAGTTCGGTTTTTGTTATGATCAGCAACATTTCAACTGCTGATTACACCAAGATGAAAACAGTTTGTGAAAAAGTAACACCTGTTTAGAGGTCGTGTCGAGGCTCCAAACAGATGTGACAAAAACTGGAACAATTGGGAGAGGTCGATGTAGTTATCGACTCTACTATGGGCATCAGTTTGCGTGTACTGCTCCGTTTTTCACGGGACTTGAACGAGGGTGACGGCAAGAGTCTCACCTATTACATGGTATCCTTACATTGTGTATTAAATCTAAAATGACTGAGCAGCATGCTTGTTAATGAACCTTGACGTGTTTGCTTGTCTCGCAAGCGCGCTCGCGACTAGCAAACACGACATGCAGTTCACACCCTGATAGTGTCTAGTGACTGTACCATATTAATCACCCTTCACCCATTTCACTCACGATCGACTCTATATCCCAAACCCCCCACCAGCCACCGTTTCACCAGTCACCCTCACCCTAATGTCCTATTCGGTTTTGTAGTTTTGTAATCGGGAAAGTATTCACGGTATATCGAGTATCAATGTTTTAGTGTTTTACCGTGGACAAAGATTAGCCTAATATCGTATTTCATTTGAAGATGTAATCAGTTGACTCGAAAAAACACACAGTTGCTATCGTCGTTTTGTTCGGTCTTCACAGCACAGTGTGGCCATCCGCCATAGACACCTGGCGTGACCCCCGCACGCGGGGGTTTGCACCAGGTGTCTATGTCACCAACTGAAAGGGTTTGTTTTTCGAGGATTTGGGATTCACCCCACGCCGTCCACATTTTCTCCCGTATATCAGTATCTCATATAATGACATTTCTCGCCTCTATTCCTTCCCACACCAATTCACTGTCCTTGCAAGAGCTGTTCTGAGTGCTCTATGCACTATTTCTTCCACATTCTATTATACATCTCTTTCAGTTCTTCCCTTGGATTTTCAGCGGTTCTCTCGACCTTTTCAGTTATAAAGTTTAAACGAAGAGTAACAAGCTATCATGGAGCTGTAACCTCGGTAACGTGCATCTATCTCTCTCTCTCTCTCTCTCTCTCTCTCTCTCTCTCTCTCTCTCTCTCTCTCTCTCTCTCTCTTCTCTCTCTTCTCTCTCTCTCTCTCTCTCTCTCACACTCTCTCTCTCTCTCTCACTCTCTCTCTCTCACTCTCTCTCTCTCTCCCACTCTTCCCCACTCTGTGTGTGTGGTGTATCTCAAGCGTGCATGCTCATTAAGAAACTCTCAGGGAGAGAAATCTTTGTAATCACGTGACTGGTGCACCTCGCAAGCAGCACGCATGCGGTAAACGTTACCCGTAGATACAGTGTGGAGTATATAAGTGGACCTCCACCTCCCCCAATCTCATACACACACATTCTTAGTGCAAGCGTTACTTTTGTTTGAGAGTTTTTCCAGTCCCTTCTTCACCATGAGAGAGATCGTTCACCTGCAGGCCGGCCAGTGCGGTAACCAGATTGGATCCAAGTTCTGGGAGGTAAGCAACTAATATCTAAATTAGATCATCTAACTGTGTAGGATATATGTTAGCTAGAATACTTTATCTAGAAGAGTTGGAATAAGAATTTCCTAATTTCATCTTACTTCCCTTTTGTTGTGTTCTACAATTCTGACATGATGGTTTTTCCCAGGTTATCTCCGATGAGCACGGTATTGACCCCACCGGAACCTACCACGGAGACTCCGATCTCCAGCTGGAGAGGATCAATGTGTACTACAACGAGGCCACCGGTGGAAAGTACGTTCCCCGAGCTGTCCTTGTTGATCTGGAGCCCGGTACCATGGACTCCGTCCGATCCGGACCTTTCGGACAGGTCTTCCGACCTGACAACTTCGTCTTCGGACAGTCTGGTGCTGGCAACAACTGGGCCAAGGGACATTACACTGAGGGAGCTGAGCTCGTCGACTCTGTCCTCGATGTTGTGAGGAAGGAAGCTGAGAGCTGCGACTGTCTCCAGGGATTCCAGCTGACCCACTCTCTTGGTGGTGGCACCGGATCCGGAATGGGAACTCTCCTGATCTCCAAGATCCGAGAGGAGTACCCCGACAGGATCATGACCACCTTCTCCGTTGCCCCCTCCCCCAAGGTCTCCGACACCGTTGTTGAGCCCTACAACGCCACCCTCTCTGTCCATCAGCTCGTTGAGAACACCGATGAGTCATTCGTCATTGACAACGAGGCCCTCTACGACATCTGCTTCAGGACCCTCAAGCTGACCACCCCCACATACGGTGACTTGAACCATCTCGTCTCCGCCACCATGTCTGGTGTCACCACCTGCCTCCGATTCCCCGGACAGCTGAACGCTGACCTCAGGAAACTCGCCGTCAACATGGTGCCCTTCCCCCGACTTCACTTCTTCATCCCCGGATTCGCCCCTCTGACCAGCCGAGGCTCCCAGCAGTACAGGGCTCTGACCGTCCCTGAGCTGACCGCCCAGATGTTCGATGCCAAGAACATGATGGCTGCCTGCGATCCCCGACACGGCCGATACCTGACCGTTGCCGCCATGTTCCGAGGACGAATGTCCATGAAGGAGGTTGATGAGCAGATGCTGAACGTGCAGAACAAGAACAGCAGCTACTTCGTCGAATGGATCCCCAACAACGTCAAGACCGCCGTCTGTGACATTCCTCCCCGAGGACTCAAGATGTCCGCCACCTTCATCGGAAACAGCACCGCCATCCAGGAGCTGTTCAAGCGAATCAGCGAGCAGTTCACTGCTATGTTCAGGCGAAAGGCTTTCCTCCATTGGTACACTGGTGAGGGTATGGATGAGATGGAATTCACTGAGGCTGAGAGCAACATGAACGACCTCGTCTCTGAGTACCAGCAGGTAAGAATCTCACACCCACTTGTGTCATATGATTCTCTCAAATGAAATGACAACATCGCCACTAATCCCAGAGCCACAATTCCTTGAATTAATCTCTACCCTCAACATAATTCAAATCCCTTCAATTTCTCCCCTGATACTACCCTAAATTAGCCCATTAATCCCCCCCCCCTTTCAGTACCCCCGTCCCCCACTCCCAAGCACAACTAACCCACCCTCTCCCCTCTCAGTACCAGGACGCCACCGCCGAGGAGGAGGGTGAGTTCGATGAGGAGGAGGCCGAGGAGGACTAAACTGGAACTCTACACTTCCCGCAATATCATGCAACCCCCAACCACCCCTCTGGACAAGCCCGGACTCGTGTGTGTGTGTGTGGAATTTAACAACTGAAAACACACATCATACGTCAATGTTAAAAGGACTGTCCGAAATATTAATTTGTGATCACAGAAAAATGGGTGCCCGTCTCATCCACGGGTGTCATTCGACCAAAATTCTTAGACCACCACAAAATATTGTGTTTTGAACTGTTTCTAAACAGGAAAACAATCAATCCATCATGACTCATTCACGACCAAATAGATATGTAAACAACTCTCGATTGAACGGGGCCGGGGGAAGGCCAAGGGGGTCTAACCCGGTTAATCGAGGTTTGACTGTAAGGTGGCACTTGGTAGTTTCTTAGGAGTGCTCATTGAGCTTCATGCCACGTGGTCAAGTGGGAACCAAGGGTGGAGTAATAAACATCGATCTACACAGCCGGCCCCGATAGACAACTTCGTTTTAGGACAGGTGCTGGAATCAAGTACTGGTCACGTGACACTATATTGAGGAAATATAGATCCCTTGGCCTTTCCGATTGTGTTGGGGAGGATACTGGGAGCTAAAGTTGCTGTATCCAGGTATCCCAGCTCGCCCATTTTCTCGATACAGCGGCACTGGATCTGAAATGAAAACTGATCTCTTTTGATTGACAGGATCATATGATCACATCACCCTCTCATACCAAGATCTATTATACCTCGAGGGATTTGCAGAGCAAGTAAATTGGTATAGTTAATAGTAGAAACGAATTTCCATGCGGAATTCATCACGTAGCCCGCCGTGCAGAAATCCATTCATCATCCCAACCATGAAAAAGGCATGCTATCAGATTCAGTTTTTTGGAACGTGTGGGAGAGAGGGTCCAGAAATCTATAATAATTCTTTTTGAACGCATGTCAAGACAGGTAACTTTTGATAAAGTTAATTGAAGTTTGTGGACAAGTTCACAAATTTAATTTGACCTAATTCTTATGATTTCTATGTCCAACAAAACCGGTTATTCAATTTCTTCTCAAATAGTTGGCTGTCTAAGTTTGTCCAAAAACTTACTTTCAATTAATTGAGACTACTATCGTCAAGCACATAGATACAACACATGAACTTTATAAATCAAACTAGGATAAAATAACATGCCACACTCAATATATATATCCAGCAGCATTACAATAAAAATACCAGGAAAGGCCATAAACAATGTTGGTTACCAAGACAACATGCAAACAATATGGGATGTGATCTTAGGTATAATTATACCCCGTTTAGCGCCTCACAATGCGTGCGTGAATATTGAGTTGCTATGATTGCCTGGTACAACGCCAGGTAATTGTATATTGCCCCCTCGTGGAGGATGGTGGTGGTGGTGGTTATCAGGTGCAAACCGGGCCGTACCCTCCGCCCCGTGTTTAGTGCTCCCATCCAGGGAATTAAACCTACTCTGTTTCATTTCAGCAGTCCGTTCCTCGCTCAAGAGTCTCCCCCGCATCGGCCGTAGCTCCACTCTACACTGCGAGCTTTCCTCGCTGTTGACTGTCTCTGATGAACTGAGGTGATTAGCCCCTCCCCGGACTGGGGAGGGGTTGAGCGGGTTGAGGGGAGTTTTATCCCGGAGGTTTTCCTCAATTGTCTTGTTCATTTGATCGCTGAACATGCTGAACATGAAGGAGAATGAGCCGATTAGAACTACTTGGATTAGGAAGGCTATTATCGTCTTGATGACCATCGTGTGTCCTGAACTGTCGTACAGATAGAGATCTCCGAATCCTGCAGGAGGGGTTCATTTTGAGTAAATTGCTTCATGGATATTAACTAATTGACTCATATAATGCCAAGCTTGTGGACAGCAAGTGAGAGAGGTCGAGGGGGGTACCTTATCACTGCTGGTGATGAGTACCTCAGGAGGAGTTGGGAGAGAGTCAGAGTGTTCGAGAAGGTGGCAGGGAAATTGGTGACATAGACACCTGGCGCGACCGAGATTGAGCTTACACAGAGCGGGGGTCGCGCCAGGTTTCTATGTCACCAAGCAGGGAAAGTGGTTCATAGGACAGGGGAAGCGCATTTAATTGTGAGATAGTTAGCCAAGAACTCGGTTAAGATGTGTGCTGCTAAGAGCCCAGTGGCATAAAAGTTCAAATCTTCCAATCCGGTTTGGACCGGCAGAGTTATAAAACCGGCAGGGAACCAAATGTAATTTTTAACAATTTTTTCGAATTCTCAGTTCAAATAGCTTTCACACACTTTATGTAAGCGGCGAGACCTTTAAAATAGGGTTCCTGGCGCTAAAAAAAACGCGCAATGGCAACGCGAGTAAAAACGACATTGAAATAGTTAATTTTGATCAAAGAAGATACTGTAGTCGAGAGATATAGATTGAAATATGTTATATTTTGGTGAAGGCTACGATCTGAGCAGTAATGATTCACTTCGAAAGCTTATAGTTTCGTTTGATTTTTTTGCGATTTTGATTTTTTTCGCAATTATGTAATTAGTTACACAGGATAAATATCGGATAAGTGTTTATGAGCCGCATGATAATAGCTTGGTCAACAGGGACAAATAAAACACCGTAATTTCATTTGTCCCTGTTGACCAAGCCGGAAGGAGATACCATCTCTTCAAACTATTATGTAATTAGTTCTTCAGGAAATTATTTAAGTGTTTCTTTTTCAGTCTTACCTACACAGCCGACGCTGATAAAAATATAGTAGCAGCTAACAAACGGCGTCCAAACATCCTCATTTCCAATCTAAAACACAGTACGTGTCAGTATATCGTGCCCGGAAATCAATCAACTCTTTAAACCTTTTTTGGTATTTATAACCGATTAAACCGAACATGATCTCTCACAGAACGTCAGAACAAGAATAGTTAAATAGTAATTAGTTAGTAATATGATTGTACCCACAATGTAAAGTGAAGATAAATCTGTAGAGTTAGGTTCGTATAAGTGTGTAGAATCCTCAACCTCTTCTTCAAATATCTCTTGTTCCAAATGAACCAACATCGCTGCAAGGGATATATAATCAGTAACAGACAAAATTTTGTCATGATCAATCATTTAAAATCCATTCTTGGCGATTTCCTATCAATTATTTGATTAATAATTAAATTTAATTTTCATGATTACTTACAAACTAGGAAAATAACGAAGACCAACCCGATGGATACCATGGCCATGAACACTTTCAAAATAAGGTCTCTCGATAGTCGATTGTACATTAGGCAAAGCTTCTCAACCACCATTGTTAACAAATCGTCCACATAACCTGTGGAAGTTGGGGGTAACCATGGTAACGATGTTAGGTGGTAACCATGTTAAGCAGTAAGCTAGGCCTAGGGAAACTTATGTTAACGGGCAACCATCCAAGTCCAACAAGTAACTCATTTTGAGGGCGCTGATGGCATGGATTGTTGCTATAGTAATACTGGCAAGTGCAGCGTATAACTCACCTAAAACGTGCAGGAAGAGTGGTATTCCAACTATGGCATAAAGAATGCACACAATCTTGGCCTTCTTAACGGTGGGATAGTAAACCCCGTACCCAATTGTAGTTATCACAGTTTGGGCAAAGTTGAACGAATGGTGGAAGCTCCACTCAGTTGACTTTTGTAGAGTACATTTGACTGACGAGTAGTTGGTTAGGTGAGCCACGTACTTGTCAATTAGGTCATCCACATTTCCTGTTGATCGGCCTGCGAGGTTGCCATGGTTACACATTAGATGTTTCCATGGTTACACTTACATGTGTTGCTAACGCCCCCCCCCCCCCTAGACTAGCAGAAAAGACAGGCTAAATCCAAGCGGAAAAGGGGTATACTACTACCTGTTGTGTTGCGCACATGGGTTTCTATTCGTTCTAGTAGTAGCTCTTTGTCGTCCCATAGTTGCAACCCTGCGGATTCCTCCGCGTAACCTAGTGCAGGGTCAAGGTATTGAGTACAAATGATATATATCAGGCATCACACTGACCCTTTTATCGCTCGCTTCGCGCCTCGGCCCTTTTTTCAAACTTATTAAAAAGATCTAACTTGCTAATTTTAGTGCATGTATACCTTCGATTCCCATAAAAACCAGTGTGGCGATTAAAATAAATCCAATGTTAGCGGACAGGAGAAAGATGGCTCGTTTTAGCGTTGTCGCCCATGACGGTCCAGTACCGAGGAGCCTATCCTGGGTCTTTTGGATTACTGAAAATACAATGCAACATAGCATCTATACCACAGTAAACACCAAGCTAGATATGGGAAGGGTTTGCAGTAAGCTGGGAATAACAAGGAACTAGGAAGAGGTTTGAGGGGGATTAAATAGTTGTGAAATTAGTTGCCTACTATATCTAACTTTTATCTAGGTAGTAGGTATACACGTAATCCTGAAGTCAAATTTTATACTGTATCATCGGATAATGAACTGAAATGAATTAAATCATGGTAATGTAACTAGATGTATTAAAACATAATGATTGTGATGTTACTATATATGGCGTTACTATGCGATATTATATACTTCAAATTAAAGTTTATAGCACATAGTAGCTTTAAGGCGTCACTATAACTAAGTCAAAACAAGCTTTTGCGGTAATTTTATTATAGGTTTCTAAAAATTCTGTAGGAGCAAAGGACCCAGCGCTAACATCTTTCATGCGAGAGCCTTTATTATTATATGTGTAACGTGTGTATGTGTATTGCATGCTTGTGAGGATTGAATGGGGGATAATGGGTCGTTATATATATTGCTTGAATCCTAACCCATTATCATTGGGTCGTTATCTGCAGAATTATATAGACTATAAGAATGCCATTGTTATTATTAGAACCTCTGTCGGGCTACTTGTTTATCTATATATGGAATGGATTGTTATAACCTGTCAGGCCAATGCTCTGACCACAGTTCTCGCGCTTGAGAGACATGAGAATAGGGTCAGGCCAATGCTCTGACCACAGTTCTCGCGCTTGAGAGAAATGAGAATGGGGTCAGGCCAATGCTCTGACCACAGTTCTCGCGCTTGAGAGAAATGAGAATGGGGTCAGGCCAATGCTCTGACCACAGTTCTCGCGCTTGAGAGAAATGAGAATGGGGTCAGGCCAATGCTCTGACAGGTTATAACTGGACATAGTCTGGGGCGCATGGAATGGATCGTTAACTGGTCATAAAACACCAACAAAGTCAGGGACACACAAAAATAAGAGCTATCAGAAGATACCATTTTTTCTTTAAAAAACGAAGATTTGATCAAGCAGTGGTATCATGCATGCAGTAATTGATTACGTGGTCATATCAAGATCGTGAGAGTAGAGTGGTCATATCGTGAGAGTATAGAGTCTTCATATATCAGTATCTGCACATGCGTACAACAACACACGCTGCAGCACACTAATTACTCGTGTGCTGTGAGCAGGCAACCAAGAGATCGTGTGACGTTTACAAATTAGGAATTACGCTGACCTGCCAGACGATGGACAAATATATACTTCCACGAACCCAACTACTACTATACATGTCTGTGTCTGTGGTGTGATGGCAAATTTAATTGAGTCGTGACTAGTGATCTGACTTCTCGATCAGCAGCCACAAACGATCCGACAAATGAGACGTAATAGAGGCCTTAAATTCTTCTGGCTGAAATCCTGACAAATCTCAAGATTCCAACAATTCTGGGTGTCTTGAGATTAGGCCGAAGTATGATTATGGCTGGCCGATACCTAGCTTTTCAGCGGCAGACAAATACAGGTCCATTTAAAACCTAAAAGACTCAAAATTTTACTTATCTAGGATCGTTCGATTCTCTGGAGCGTTTGAGGCTATATGCTTTGTACTGCGATCCACAAAATATGTAAAGGAGGGTAATAGAGCATAACAAGTAGCACTCCAGTCCTAGCACAAGTAATGCATACTGACAAGTGACAATATAAGTTAGGAAGCCTGTTCAATATAAATAAGTGTAGACACTTCACAATAATTAAATCTGTAATAAATTGAATATCTAATAGAGCCTTTGTCCCACTTGGTACAGCTGGTCAATGACCAGTGGTCATCCCTGTTGCCTTCGCCCCTCAATCTACCCCGATGCCCCCATAAGCTAGAAAACTTCAAAGTTATAAAGTCGAATTTTTTCCCTGCCCGGGTGAATGCCGAAGGCATTCACCCGGATGCCTTTTTACTTTGTAAAAAGGCATAGCAGGGTTAGAATTCGAAAACGACATTTTGGTATACTAACTAATCGGTAGAGGGACATTTTTTGGTCACACTTTCGTTGCGAGGGCAACGGTGTAGCAACTAGAGCCGTGCGCACAGTGACGAGCTACTCCTTCATCAAACACCTCATTGACACAGTTTGATGGACGTGTGTGCGCGCCCCACTCAACAAAACATGAAATGCTCTGCCGCGTGTTTCGCGTGTTACATACACATTTTCATCTTGCGAGTCGAGTGTGAGATGTTAGATAAGTAGTTAAGTTGGAATGTCAAAAGCTGGTTAGCAAGTGTCATGTGATTGGGAGTTAGCTAACTCTAATTAGCTATGTGAGAAGTATACTGACAGCTAGATCGTATGCATCTCACATTACATTATTACCAAGCCTTGATCCTGTTGGCAGTGACAATGTCACTGACATGTGAAACGGTAGGGCAGGGAAACACAGCATTATGGATACATAATGCAATAATTCTTGTTAATCAAGGGACATGGGGCCGCACATTCAGAGAGGTCGCACGGCGTTGTATTTGCGCGTGATAGTCGACATCAAGTTCCTGGCAATCTTAAGACTTGAACCCAAAAGCGTTGGAAAGATAATTTTAAGACCTTTTCAATGCAACCAAGATCAAGTCTTTATCTTATCAGGAACAGGAGATATGAGCGAAAACGTTTAGCACGCGCAAAAAGACTTTCGTAAATGTGCGGCCCCCTGTCCCTTGATTAAAAAATTCGACTATACTTGGCTAGGCCACTATTATACAGCAAGGCTACTATAATACAAGGCAGTAATAGAAAGGAAGAATATCTATGGAAAACAATGGTATCACTTTAGGATCAGGAAGCGATTACCATGGCACATTGTGGAGACTGGAGAGGTAGGTACATTGCAAAGGGCCACACTAGGATGTGAAGAGATCACCAGTCTGCCTTCTTCTCTTCTCTCTCTCTCTCCTTTTCGCTTCTCTCTTTCTCTTCCTCTTCTTCCTCTTTTTTTCCCTCTGGTTTCTCCCTCCTTTTAATTGGGCCCGGGGGCCGCCCGTTAACGGGGCCCCGGGGCCCCAGCCGGGGGGGCCCCCCCCCCCCCGGGGGGGGCCCCCGGGGGTTTCCCCTCCCCTCCATCGGAACCTACCCCTTCAACTACCCCTAACTCAACTACCCCTCTCTAACTACATGGATATAGTTCCTAGTAGGAGACTTCTGCAGAAGGTCTTTCAAGCAGGAACCGACCGAATCAGGAAATACTGGTCCCTGATTGGCTGATAACTAGTCACGTGACCTAAATAACGAGTTCTGATTGGTTGTTTACTTGTTTCGGTCGATTCCTGCTTTCAAGTCTCCTAGAACCCATCCCATTACTATGATTTATACGTATAAAGTTATAAACTATCAATTTATATCAAAAAGGACATTGCATGGAACTTATCAAGTATAATAATTCACGCTTGCACTGTTATTTAATTGTTCACTTGTATAAATTACAGGACCTCACGTGCTAATTGCAGCTGAAAACGTGATCGGTCTAGCAGAAAAAGTTGAATTTAAAATTAATGCAGTAGTGGCCGGTGGAACAGATCACAAATATATAGATAGTGAAACAATACAAGCTGTGAAGCTGCGCTGTGTAATAGCTTAATCTGGAGATCGTGGGAAATTGATATGAGTTGTGAGCACTGAGCATCATTTCACGAAAACATAAGCTAGAGCTGCATGAGTTTTGTGTGTCTCGCATGGTGAGATAAGAGTGTCGGATAACTGATTGTCAACATATATGTCACGTTCAACAGTATTTAAAATAATCAATAAGTTGACCAATTGGATATTATTGAGTTGCATAGTTACTGATATAATGAAGAGTGTTATAAACAACTATTATTGTATCCTGTAAATTTACAAAACTCTAAACATGTGAACGATATCATAATGAACATTACAGATAAGGAGGATAAGACGGAAGTGAGACAAGATATATCTCTCTCTCGATACTGATATAACAAAACTTGATCTCCGTATGAGCATGGAACAGTGTAATGAAGTGAATTGTAATCACGGTTATGATTCAATCCCAACTCGATTATGGTCGATATTGTAGCTCTAATTTCAGTGCAATTTCAGTATGTATCATGGTCCCTATCAACACAAAATGTTCCTAGATATAGACCGGTAGAACTTATGAAAGATGTATAAATCTATACCAATACAGAAATAAGAAACCATGTGGTCTACAAGCGCTTATATATTTATAATAGTGTCTGCTAATTCTCCACGTCTAGAATTATACGTGTTTGTCTGTGAGTGTGTGTGTGTGTGCTGTGTGTTTGCAAGACGACCGACTTGCTTACAATCAGATCAGAAAGTGATACTTGATAGGGTTGAGACTAAAGACCTCAGAAATGAATCAAACTATCAAGTTCGATAGTTTCTTGAGAACTTTTATAAGCCGACTATCAGCGGGATGCCTGAGCACTCTCATAGCTCAAAGAGCGAAGCAATGCTTCTAACGGTGTATAAGGTCCAAATGAGGCACGGAGTTTTTCTGAATCAGCTTTTCAAGACGAATCCAACGCAACCGGAATTAGCTTTCTAACTTATCGGGAAGGTGTGGTTCACTTTTTTCATTTTTAGCCACGCGAGCCAATCAGAGGGCTGGATTTCGAAATTCTGGCCTCTGATTGGCTCGCACGGCAAAAATGACTAAAAATGAGCGTGTGTGAACCGAACCTTCCCGATAAGATAGAAAGCTAATTCCGGTTGCGTTGGATTCATCTTCAAAAGCTGATCCAGAAAAGCTCCGTGCCTCATTTGGACCTTATACACCGTAAGACACTTCGGAAGCATACGAGAAGGGTCGAAATAAAGCACGTGCGACGTCTGAAGTACTGCAGGGATGCCTGTATTCGTTGTGCTGCGTATGGACTCCATACTGTGGAGCCGCACGTGGCGCACACGATTACCTATAATAATAACAGTAGCAGTAGGTAATTAGCCACCCCCGAAGGGCGTGAACACGTGCCCAAAGCTTTTGGTATCTTATCCACTTGCGAAGAGTCTTTCTGACCCCTCGAATAGTTAGATTATAACATATCCTTCTTTATTGCACGCTTGAGGGTGTGAACAATTAGCAACATACCATTTACTAAACGTTTTTGCTGAACGTTTTTTACTGAGAAGAAGACCAGTTGAAAACAATGCAAACATTATGCCAGCTAAAAGTAGAAAGCTAACTAACTTTTGGCCTTTCAATGTCGTGGAAACTTGATAAAAGATTTATTAAAGGCTTCTTTTAATCTCTAGTTCACGGATTACCATGGTTTTTCCATGTTCACAATGCTTAATGTAGGAAATAAAGACAGTGAGGTAGGGAAGCCTCAAAACCCCCTAATTATTGTGGCCGGGGGTTAATTCCAATATAATAGAATATCGCAAAAAACATCAGAACTTAAAGGGGGTTTTTGAGAGGAAAGGCCCGTTAAGTAAAAAAACAATGGTTCTTGAATATATCACTTAAGTTTAAGCGTTAAGTTAAACGGAAATGAATGCTATGAGACCACTTTGGAAACCATTTTTACTATGACTTAAAAAATTTGGCTTTTTTCACCGGGTTAAGAACCAAAGAACATCCACAAACCCCCTTTAGAGGGGAATTACCAGCACATTTTTCAGTGATTTCAAAAACTGTTAGCACGGGAAGGTTTCATGAACAGTATTTTGACTACCGTTTACTCCCATGGATTTTAAAGAACTGCAACAAAAGTCGAAAAAATTTCTAGAAATGTGTTAGAAATTTGAAAATTTTCGATTAGTTTGGTAAGAAATTAAAACTATCATACAAAATAAGTGGACAAGAGAAGTGATGATAAACTAATCATGAAACAAGGGCTGGCGCGGGTAGTTATTCGCTCCATAATAGTATTATAGGCATATTAGAATATATTCAGGAACTTTATCGATAATCAGACAAATGTGAAAAGTCTTTCCCATGGGCGCGATTCTAAATGTTACGGGAAATAGCAATTCGGTGTACTTTTAAGAATTAGAGAGCCGGGGGGCTAAGGAGAGAGTAAGAGCCTAAAAAGAGCATGCATGGGGCATGCATACATAAATTTAGCGATATATATAATATGTAATATTGTAATAAAACTAGTACATAAATATACTCGGTATGCCCTAAGAGTGGGCATTGGACACTGGGCACTGGGTATATACCCTACACTCGCCTCTCACGAGTAAAACAGTTATACTGTGGGTGATGGGTCACACCATTATTTTATTTCTACTCTCTTACTATAGGGTACTGTAGAACTAGATCAATACAACAGGTAATAAGTGTTCATCTTTAGTCAGAAGATATTGATCGTGAGACACTTCTACGAAAAGTTAGTTAGAGCCGGACATTAAAAAGTAATTATAAAAGCCAGAACTTGTCACCGCATTGCCATGATATAGCTGAAGATGGCTTGAGATTGAAATGGTTTGATACAATGTAAAGTTTTGTGTGCGGTGAGACAGGGTCGAGCAAGCCCAAGGCAAAGTGTGTGTGTGATCTGTCTCATGTGCTAAGAATTGAGTATTGAACGAGGTCTGCAACGCTGCCAAACTTACAGCGTGTCAGCAATGTATAAAATACATGATAACTAAAACATTTATATGAGGGTTTCACACATTAGTGAATGTGATAATGCTTTTGCATGTGAACATTAGGAAGCGGTATTATATTCCGATTCGGAAACATTCAGGAGAGAGGTTGGAAAACTTTTTGGCAAACCTCCAACTTCAGGGTTTATGTTATTTTTCCTGCATAAGTGCATAATACATAAATCAGAAAATGCAAGATTGGATTGTATCATTCCAGGGGTTAATTAATTAATTAACTGATTTTGGGTAGAAACTTACAGTTATTGAGGATTAAACCGAGAACCATGTCGTCTCTTCAGCAGCTATAGCTCCTCCCTGTGGAATTTTTATCAACTATACATATGGCTAGCGGGGAAAGTAGTTGAGTTGTTAGATTGAGAATGCGGTGGACCACACCCCGGCCATCTTCTATTTTAAGTTCCTTCATTTTTATAATGATCGCCATGGAAATTCTTGGCGGGGGCAAGAACATATGCCCAAAAATACCATAAATGGACTTAAAATGAGACGGGGTTTCTATCATATTATATCGTGATGTTTCTCTCTCTCTCTCTCTCTCTCTCTCAACCTACTTTAACTGTGGTCACCCACGAAGACGATGCGCTTGTGTGTTGTCGCATGCAGCTTGACCAGTGACCACCCATTGCGGGTATACCAAAAAAGGGCAAAACAGGGATCGAGAGAGAGAGAGAGAGAGAGGTTTGAGAGGTTTGAGAAAAGGGGAGGGGTTGTGAGGGTAGTTTACTCTTAACATTTTTCTAGTTGTCGTATGCAGTGCATTATATATTGTTGTTCACTGTATGTATTTGGTCTTTGTTACTTGATATATAAGCGTTGTGCTGTAATAAATATAACTTGGCACCGTATACTAACCTGTTTTTAGTCGTCAAATATTGCTTAGAAAATAGAAACACAGCTGATAGGAATCAGATATTAACGAATGCACGACAGCTTTATAGCGAATCCGGGACTTGTCACACGTTGACATAGTTTATTTAAAGAACTTGACTCATACAATTCACTGTCACATCCTCAATAAATAGTTTTACGTTGTAGTTGATGTAAGTTCATAGTTGGTATTTGATTCCATGCTATACTAACCAGTTCTCCCCCCTACTGCAGATATAATGAAGATGCTTCCGTCAATAAGTTCGTTAGTTTCATTTGGTTCAGCTGCCTACACATACACGACCGGACATTCAACTTCTTATTCTTCCCCTACTAACAAGGTAACTTATTCACAACTTAAATTCATGTGTTGCCACGCTTAATAGTTAATTAGTTAAACTAAGTTTATCACTGCGCTGGCAAGCGCAAAGGTGGCCCCATCCAACCCCCCGAAAAAAATTCCCCCAAAAACGGCCCGCTTGCTCACAGCGTATATATAGTTATTTCATACTTTTAGCCCATTTTGGCACTTTTCGACACGCCATAACTCCGGAACCGGATGGGCTAGGAAGCTGAAATTTTGTACTCAGAAGCTTCTTGTAGACATCTATCGATGGTAAAAATTTCAAGTGGCTAGCTCAATTTGTTCAAAAGTTATAACACTACCCCCAAAACAGAAAATTCAGTGTGGGGATAACTAGGTTGATCACTGCGCTGGCAAGCGCAAAGGTTGCCATTCCCCCTCCCCCAAACAGCAAAGCGCCGCCAGAAACGCAGTTATACGTTTTATGGGTGTTTTGACTGAAAGCCCAGATTTCAGAAGGCTATAGCATGGCTCCCATTCATCCGTTTGACTTGAAATTTGGAATGTATATCCGGCTTGGGGTTATTAACTTAAGTTCAAAATTTCAAGTCTCTATCTCATCTGGAACTGAAGTTACAGACAGGTCCCATTTGCCCTAGATTCAGTGTAACACATATGCGCGCGCGCGCGCACGCGCGCGCGTAGGAGAGACGCTTTTTATAAACCATATTCACGCCAAACGAAAAGAGATAGAAACTTCTCGTTTTCACAGCTGGTAGATCTACTGGATGTGTGTGCATTAGTCGAGGTGGCGTCCCTTTTCATCGCCAGGAACGTCCTACAGAACGTCTTAAAGTCGTCATTTTTCAGACTCTGACCAAAATTCTTTGAGCTCAATTTACAGCCTGAAGACGGATTCTAATCGAAAAACGAAGACTATATCATGGAAAGAGAATTGTCTGAACTTTCAGAAACTAATTGCAAATTTTCGAAACTCTACATATAGGGGTCTTAAAACGCGTCTAAAGTGATATGACTGTTTAAAAATAGATATGACGATATGGGTTTTTTCGCCATAGCGGACTCAAATCTTATCCAATCGATGTCAAACTTGGTCAGTATTTTCATCTAGGTAATCCCGATGATATGACGTCAAAATTTTAACGTCAAGACGTCGTGACTTCACGTTATGACGTCAAAATGACGTCAAAAATGAAAAAATTCAACTTAACGATTCCATCCTCTCCGTACTTGTTCTACTACATCTAAATGGATGAAAAATCCCAAAAATGATGCAAATTATACCAAAACTAATTGAAATTAGTAGGCCGGAAAGGTTGCCCTATGATTTGAGCTACCTTTGGCACCAGTACATTTCCTTTTAAAGATAGACGAAGCATCTGTTATACCCTGTTTTTACCCCGTGAATGTTACGGTGGCAAGGTAGCTCAAATCATAGGGCAACCTTTCCGGCCTACTAATTTCAATTAGTTTTGGTATAATACATATATACATACATAGATACATGTATAGACGCTTTGTTACCTTCCGTTTGGTCCCAGTTTGAGACGAACCAGACATCGTACGACCTTAAACCAAGCAGCATTCGACAGATAATTCTCTCGTGCATGTACCCATTCCGGTGGCGACTCTCCATCGTGCCTATGACGCGCGCAATGACGTCACGAGTGACGTCATTGCGCGAGACCGACTAACTTTTTTCAAACGCCTCTAGCACCCTGAAGACGTGTTCCGATTTCTGATTTGACCAAAAATCGTTACCGGCAAATCGTCTAAAATTTCAGATACCATATCGCGAATTTTCGTAGCTGATCATTTTGAGCCCTTAAATCGCGTCGGAAGTCAAAAATTTGACGAAAAATTCAGCAAATTGAACTTTTTTCTAACAGAAACTCCCTTTCCTGACCACTGTGGTCAATGAAACTTTACAAGCTCCTTTGGGGTATTTATTCAAAATATATCGTGATGCAATTACGTCGTTACGACTTCACTAAATACGTCAGATGACGTCATAATGACGTCTAAAATACGATTTTTACTGAAATTCGCCTCGTTTCTCATATATATCGCATTATTTCGACAATATTACATTATGAAATAATGTCTTGCTGCGATTGAAAACCAAAAAGGGACCTAAATTAAGCCAAAAACTAATTGAATTAGTTGGCGGGAAAGGTGGCCCACTTACACATTTGCCTGCTGCCGGGATCAGGGATATAAGAGGTGAATACAATGGAATAAGACAGTGAAAGAGAGCGTGATAGAGTGAGAGAGAGAGAGAGAGAGAGAGAGAGAGAGAGAGAGAGAGAGAGAGAGAGAGAGAGAGAGAGAGAGAGACAGAGAGAGAGAGACAGGGAGAGAGAGACAGGGAGAGAGAGACAGGGAGAGAGAGACAGGGAGGAGAGATGGATAGAACGAACAGGAATAAGTTACCCTTGAAAAATAAGAGATTGAGATACCGAGCTGGAGGGAGAGAATGAGAGTTCGTGGTGATACCCGGCAGTAGCAAAAGGTGTAAGTGGGCCACCTTTCCCGCCAACTAATTCAATTAGTTTTTGGCTTAATACTAATACATACAAACTTGAATTGTCGGAAACATTTTGTTAGTTGTACTACTCTCTAATTTTCTTTTTGCAGAATCGGGAGACAGATGTTTTAAAGCAAGTTAAAGTAGAGCCAAGTACCAGCGAGTCATTCAACTCTCCCCGACATAAGGTGTGTTTCTAAATTTTCCTTTTTTGTCGTCTGTATTGTCAAAACTATCGATCACCTATCATCAAACTTACCGTCCTGTATTTTGTTATTTAGTTTGTCGTTAATTCTGTTTAGCAATGTCTGGTATTTTTGTTGCCAAGTTAGACTGTTAAAATAAAAGAGTTTGTACAAAACAATACTTTTGTATACCTTCTAGAACTCAGCAGGTATATATCGTGTGGGGCAATAAAAAGTCCCCCCCCCCCAAGTCTAACACAGTTCTAAAAAATGGTACAGTTACTCTTCGAGATAAATAAATAACTTCACCAAAATTTCAGACCTCAAGCCTAAAATTCATTTTTTGATCGAAATGATCATTGTCATTCATTCCAGAAAAAAACACTCCAAAATTTATCCAATTATGTTTGGCTATCAATTATCTTATATCTTCTAGAACTCGGGTCTACCACCTATATCAAAAACTCGTATCGCTCTCATATTCTGCAGCTCCCCAACCCTAGGTGATTTGAACTCTTGTTTCAAGTCTAGACTAGTTTTCTAGTGTGGTTGAGTGGTTGAGAAGAATTCGTCAAGGAGGGTTAGAACGTAACAACCAACATGGATCATTTCTGATATAAACTGCTTCGGTACTAAGTAGTAAAATATAGCAAAGGCGAAATTCAGTTGACAACCGTGTGAGGTTCCGCAAATCAGAGACGAAGGAAATTGACAAATTAGTAGAAAGTAAGAGAGATTATAACCATGCCAAGTTTCATCTTGGTGCGTGGGTGTGAGCTACACAAAATAATTCTCTCACAACTGTAAGCAAACTTCAGATGTTTTAGATTTCGTACGTGGTAGATTTCGTGCAAAGTAGATGTAAGCACACTATAGTGAACTACCTTGTAAGCGAAAGAAGCTCGTGACAAAGGGTCAGCCTAACAAACCAGAAATTAGTCTAACGTGAGAATTGACAGTCGGTGAAAGACCAGTAAAGCAACAAGTCCACAATCGAAATGATAGATTATATCAGCATGTATACACTTATCAAACAGTATCTTTGCAGCTAGAATGATTATAGAATTTTTGGCATGCAAGGTGTACATTCAGCCCTTATCATACACACCGTTTAATTGTAAACTTGCTTACAATATTACATACATAATGATATGCACATAAAACTACACCATAGGGAAAATATTTAGAATATTACGAGAGCCAAAACGGTCACGTCCTTATATAACCACATAATCTGACTCAGTGATACTTTACTTAAGCAGAAACATACTTAAGCAAAAAATACCAAACTTTCGGCCGTAGGATACATAACTCTCTATTTTGTGTGATTGTAGTTTGTTGAGTAAGCTGGGATTTTGGATCAAATTCCATTTTTAAATCTGTTGTCTTTCAGGAGCACCTGCGGCACCTACTTGTTGAGTTTGGTATTATTGAATCGGGCAGTAAATCTTGCCAGGACCTTATTGACCGGTGAGTTTTGTAGTCGTTCTTTTAGGCTCATGTGTTACATGGAATGTGTGCTGGGAGAGGGCTCTATCTTCCTAGTCAGATATATAATATCTCAGGTTTGCGTCTGGTGCATGCAGTATTATAAGCTGCATTAAAAAAGCAATACTTACCCTGATTTAACTGAACTTTCACAGCGTCTCTACTGACGTCAAGTGCAAACTATCTGAATTAAAACGCCCCCCCCCCTCTGTTCTATAACAATTGTTACAATACCTTTTTTAGTCAATTTGTGCCCATCCCCCCTTTATTCTAGAATTTTACGTATCCAATGGTAATATGGATAGATCATTCACTTGTGAAAATACCTTTTATGGTTATTTATTACAAAATTTTGACGCATTATATTTTTATTAGGTCAGCAATAAAGTTGGTACTCCTTTCTATTGCTACAATTCCTTTAAGACCAAAAATGGACCTAATCCCCCCTCATGTTCATCTCAGATGTATTAACGAAGAGTCCATTATGATCCTATTCCCCTACACGGGGGACCTACTGATCAGACAACTGAGACAAAGAACCTCTTGTCTGGCACCAGGAGAAGAGGATCAAGATGAAGATGATGAGACATGTTCCTCTCTCGATGAGGAGGAGTTAGCTAGTTTGGCGGTCCCCCAATCAGGGCCCATAATCAACGATCAAAGTACAGAGGCTTCAAAACCCGGTAAGTGTTTATGTTGTTACTGCAATATTTTGTACGGGTTTTATCATTTTAATAAGTATACGTATATAAGTACAGTCGGACCCCGATTTACCGGGCCTCGATTTACCGGAACCCCGATTTAGTGGCCCCCGATTTAGTGGCAGGATTTTTTTCCCCGATATAGGAAATTAACATTATTTGGCCTCGATTTAGTGGCACCCCGATTTAGTGGCAGGATTTTTCCCCCGAGCATCCCGGTAAATCGGGGTCCGACTGTATAACCGATATATTGCGACAAGGTAGTTGTCGTTATCGATTAAGGCGGTAAAACTGGATAAAATATTATAAAGGGTGCAGTAAAGTATCGGCATTTTATAAAACTGTCTCGCCCATCTTATCTATAATTGTCTTGCCTTGTTTGAACAAAACAATAATTGTCTTTGAGATTATAAATTACTTCTTTAAAGAGTTCTCTTTATAACAGCTGATCCCACTTTCTAAAAGAACGCTCCTTTCAGTATCTCTATGCACGCTCCAACCATTGATAGCACGGCGATGCAGCAGTGTTACAACAACTGTACCTCTTGCAGCAGATCAAATAAAACAAGGTACAATCATATTACATAAAAGCCATCATACATTTCATAATATTATTTTATAAGGGGACCTCAACCTTCGGAAGAATTCGATCTCCCAGAAATGAGAGCAGCGTTTTGTCTACACATGGACTCAGTTTGTTTTAATCAACTAGATTGCAAACCCCATCTAGTTGAATCGATAAAACAAACTAAATAAATCATGTTTAGAAATTGTGGTACATATCATGCAAATAAACAAAAAAGTTGGATTGTTATTTTTTGAGCCCATTTTATTTAAAAAAGGAACGCAGGGGAAGGGTAGAGCAAGGAAATTTGATTGTAGGAAATCATCGATGTTCCAGTATGTCGAAAAGATAAAACCTTCTATCGTTCGGTAGAGCGAGAGAGATCGAGAGGGGGTGTGGTCGCACGAGAAAGTCTGGACAAGAACAACAAAACCTAATTTATGCTAATTGCCATCCGAAAACTCTAGCTAAATAATCGGTCCGTGGGATTGGCGATTGATAACTGTTGATCCTGTGAAGAATTTTTATCCTGTACTGACTTGAATAATGGATGAGGAGAGATATAGAGAGTGAGAGAGAGAGAGAGTGAGAGAGAGAGAGATAGAGAGAGAGATAGAGAGAGACAGTGAGATGGTGGGAGAGATCAGGGATAAAGAGAGAAAGAGGGAGCTGGGAGAGAAATACAGTGAGATGTATTCAGAATGTACTCAGAATCTAGGTATCAAAGATCAAGTGACAAGTACGAACTAAAATCAAATCGAGAATCTGCATGGGCCGCAATTCATGTATAATTTTGTAAACACCTGCTGTGGCGGTCCATGACTTGCATAACGTTATGCAAGTCATGGACCGCCACGTACGTTGTATACAACTGATGGTATTGTCAGATTCAAAAACTTATTTGAACACCCTACAAATAGTACACATATTTACACGATGTACTGCATATATTGTACACTTGTACACAACATTTACAAGACCCAGGTAGTAGATATGAACTTCTTCTTTACCCGAAATTGAGGTAAAATGGGCAATTTCAATCTCCAATTAAGCCTTATACAAATTACACAACCCATCTGAGCTATCTGGTTATTACAAGATTGTGCCACAACACCGCTGATGCATTAAACTATCATCACTTTCCTATCTCTATCTCTCTCTTTCTCTCTCTATCTCTCTCTCTCTCTCTCTATCTCTCTCTCTCTCTCTCTCTCTCTCTCTCTCTCTCTCTCTCTCTCCATATCTCTCTCTCTCTCTCTCTCTCTCTTCTCTCTCTCTCTCTCTCCATATCTCTCTCCATATCTCTCTCCATATCTCTCTCCATATCTCTCTCACAGCTTTTCTTTCAATATTTACCTCGTGACAATATGGCTCGGGTATCAAACCCTTCTTCCTATTTTTCAATGAATTGACTCCCCTTCCTTGATCAATTTCTCTCCCCTGTTATTCCTTCCTAATCCCCCTGATGTTCATTTGATGGAAGCCCATACCTTTCGAACAACCACATAACTATAATACTCTTTCGTGAATGTTAGGAATGTTAATAGGGAGATGCAGTACGCGTGTGAAAAAATAATAAAAATTAAACTGAATAACAATAAAATTAAACTGGAATAGATAATATCCAACCTAAGCACATCTGTTGGATATATGCTTAGGCCCGGCCAAAGCCAAAATTGATATGTTTAGGCGTGCTGCAAGAATGTGCAAGCAAAATACTAGGTAGTACAACGTTGTATCATAGAGATGGATCAGTGACTTTCTCTACCAAATTAGATCACAAATATCTGATTTCCATATTACAATTAGGAACGTTGGATCATTACCAAGAAAATCTAGGAAATAGTTCATGGGTTAGACCGCGGATCTGTATAAAATAAACAATCTCCTCTCGCTGTATCCTTCTCTCTCTTCTCTCTTCTCTCTCTCTCTCTCTCTCTCTCTCTCTCTCTCTATCTCTAATCTCTATCTCTCTCGTCTCTCGCTCTCTCTCTCTCTCTCTCTCTCTCTCTCTCTCTCTCTCTCTCTAGCTCCTCGTGCTATCTATCTCTCTCTCTTCTCTCTCTGTCCAATTGTCTATGATAATTTGGTAGTACTTAACCAATTAGGTGGTTATATAGAACCGCGTATTTTGCTACTGCCGAGTGTCTACGCCAACTGTTTACCAGCCAAACTACAACAGTCTATAGTTCTCAGAAGTTGGTACTGAACTATTCAGAAGTAGAGTAGATGAGTAGACTGGAGTTGGATCTTGTTGTTGGTTCCCCTCCCAGGAAGTTGTAGATCCCTATTCGCAATTCATGGAGAGGGGAATCAGTTCTAGCGGGTTATAGACAGTCTATGAAGCATCATAAAGTCTATGGCGGGGCAGACAACTGACAGAAATATCGACTAGGATAGTTTATAACTAGGTTGGCAATGGTCCAAGATCTTGCAAGAGAATTATTGATCGTGAAGAGATAAAATCGGACATAAATCCAGAATATTAGCACTTTCAATAATCATGCTCAAGTTAGAAATGAACTGCTAAACATGCTATAATAGTAGCTCAGATGATATCTTCGAGAGATATGATGCAACGTTAACGATCGAACTATACTAGCTGGAGGTCCGTCCCTTAAGTACCTAAATATATAAGTACTTGTGACGATGCATCACTTAGTGTGTTAATGAATTAATTTCGTTGAATCATCGGGCAAGATTCTTAAAAGTTTTGAAGCAACGGTCTATATAGAAATGTGACATCAGTAGTTTAGAACGAGCATGTCTCATATCATAATTGTCAATTGTAATCGTCAATTATTAATTGTTCCTAATGTTGACCTAAAGTAGCGTTGAACTATGTATTTGATTATAAAATACTGGAATTCCGGTTTCCATGGAATCTGAATTATCTTTCCTGAAAACTAGAGGAATTCCATTCTTAAGAACTCATATGTATCTCGCCACAAACAAGCAAAATTCCAATATGGAATAATATGATGATCATGACCAGTGCAATTCGAGGATCATGACAACAGATTGGAAAATGAATATTACATATATGCCTGCAGTATGGTGAACTCAGAGCTCCGTTATACCGATTGTTCACAGTTTTTCCGTAATTCTAAGTGATTCTAGGTGAGAGATAGACAGAAAAGCATTTTCTCTCTCTCCCTCTCCCTCTTTCTCCCTCTCTCTCTTTCTCTCTCTCTCTCTCTCTCCCTCTCTCTCCCTCTCTCTCTCTATCTCTCTCTCTCTCCCTCTCTCCCTCTCTCTCCCTCTCTCTCTCTCCCCCTCTCCGCCAACCAGGTTTCACCTCATTCCTTTTCCATCTTGTAATCACGTCAATTAAAGATTCCGTTCTCTCTTCTCTTCTTACTACCATCTCTAACTCCACTCCATCTCCGTACTCTTCTCCCTCCGCTCATCCCCATCTCGCATCTCCGGTTAACTGCTCACCTCTCTCTCCATCTGGCCTCTCTATCATAGCGCAAGAAGAGATCGAGTCGGGTACACAGACGAAAGAAGATGAAGCAGACCGCCTCTCTCTCTGACCGTCTCTCGACGCTCGCTGTCTCTCATTCTGCTCTTGGCTCTCTCTCTCTCTCTCTCTCTCTCTCTCTCTCTCTCTCTCTCTCTCTCTCTCTCTCACTCTCTCTCATTCTCTCTCTCTCTCTCTATCTGACTCTCTCTCTATATGTCGATAGGCAATGGAAAATTTTGTGATAAATTAAAACTGACAAGATCAACTGCAACATAAATACTGATCAGTGATCACGTATCTTAATTCCAGATTTACACTGATCAAATTCAACATACATTCTGATCCCATATTGGTACCAAACATACACATTCTGATATGTCCAAGATCACTTGATTACTACAGAACTGCTGTCATGTTATTACTGCAGTAGGTACACTGTTGAATATATTACCCAACGTTTAGAATGGTCCCTTATATTACTAGGTTAAATTGTAATATTCAATACTTTAGCGTATCGATAAATTGGACTAGTGCAATCTTAATTCGAGACAAATTTTCACCTAGAATTATATACACATAGGTGACATATATAATGCTAGGTGACCTAGTAGAATTATATCCAATATCCATTGATATTCAATGGATACCTAGTAGAATTATATCCAATATCCATTGATATTCAATGGATACCTAGTAGAATTATATCCAATATCCATTGATATTCAATGGATACGTAGTAGAATTATATCCAATATCCATTGATATTCAATGGATACCTAGTAGAATTATATCCAATATCCATTGATATTCAATGGATAGCTAGTAGAATTATATCCAATATCCATTGATATTCAATGGATAGCTAGTAGAATTATATCCAATATCCATTGATATTCAATGGATACCTAGTAGAATTATATCCAATATCGATTGATATTCAATGGATAGCTAGTAGAATTATATCCAATATCCATTGATATTCAATGGATACCTAGTATAATTATATCCAATATCCATTGATATTCAATGGATATTCAATGCATTATGGGAGTCAATGCAGTTGGATATATCCATTGCATTAAATCGAAGAGGGGCTCATAATATGTACGTCATTCATGGAGTGTGTTTCTTCTGAAACTACGAAATGAAACACGGAGATTACAGTTTTTCAGCCATTTCATCTGTTTATTCTTAAAGCTATTGAGTACTTTTATAAACAGATTTACATCCTCCATATAATTATAATGATGTGGAGGTAGAAAATTGTGGTCCAATTGACATCAATTTGAAACATGTATACTGACAGCTAATTTGCATGTTATTTGTAGCAGATGCACCGGCCGACAGCCTCGATTTGCGGTATACCAACGATGATCGTTTAACAATTTAGCAATTTAGCAACCTATCAGCAAACTCAGAAAGAGAGAGAGAGGG
This sequence comes from Hormiphora californensis, assembly GCA_020137815.1. NCBI lineage: Eukaryota > Metazoa > Ctenophora > Tentaculata > Cydippida > Pleurobrachiidae > Hormiphora > Hormiphora californensis. The sequence goes on from CM035359.1 coordinate 5,480,241, forward strand.
GGTGAGAGAGTGAGCTGAGAAATAATCCTCGTAATATGCCGAGGGAGAAAATCTACAGAAGAAGGCAATTTTGATAATTTAAACGTTTCCTGCATACTTACTTATTCCGAAGAGTGCAAAAATGAATTCCATAGTAAGAAAAATCAAAATACAACGACCAAGGCAAGATAGAGCGAGGCCAATATTCTGACTTATATCAGTGATATTAGAAGTTTAAAGATTGGGGAGGGGTGGGGGCCTGCCGCAAATGAGGCATGGGATTCTTGCGGCAGCCCCCCCCCCCCCAGATAGCAACTGCAGTTGTATCTGAAACGTATATACACATGTATAACACAATCAAAATGTGCTTACGGAATGCATGCCACCCATACAATTTGCATCATATGTATAGCTGGCGATCACAGCTTGTATTATTCTAGGTGCCTGATCGGAATGGTAATGGGCTGTTGTAAGGGATGGGTGGGGTGGTGCAGAGTGAGAGAGAGAGAGAGACCAAAGCTAGAGACAGAGAGACAGAGAGAGATAAAGTGAGAATGTTACCAGTTACAGCGGTACGGTACTGCACATAACACCAATTCCACTATGTTGACAGTTCAGGAAAATTGCTTTTTGCCATATAATTAATCTAACATTCTCACCCACCAAGTTGAATATGTCTCAGCAATTACAATGACACGTGTACTGAGACTTAGGATCTGAACAAGACCTATTCTCGCTTCACGAGATAATATGTATGTGAGATCGATCTCAGTCGCGCGCGACGTCGATATCACTCAGGTATCAATGTGACCAAAGCTAGACTCAGGGTCTGGGAGATAAGACGGATTATATATAGAGAGACAAAATATCATGTTTACTATGCGATTCATCTTAGCATGATGCAGGGATATCCCTGATATCAGCTTAGTGCTTTACATTTTATTATTAAAGTTTATCATGCATATCATAGACACAATATCTAACTACAACCCTCCTCCTCCTCCTTATCCCACGGCCCACCATGACTTTATATTAGTTACCCAATCCCCCTCCCCCCAATATATTTTTAGAGATCGGCCCCAAGTTAGGTCACGGTGATATATATCGTCCAAGTCGTGAGTCGTCATGTTGAGAAGAAATTGACGCAGATGTTTGCGAAATACCACAAAATTAGGGTGATTCATATTGATTGATCCTTGGCTAATAACTCCCAGATTTACTGCACAAAATTTTCCTGGAATTTGTCGAATTTAGTCTAGGGTGGTCATAAAAGTCACGTCGACTAACTACCATGGTAGGCCGTAGGGTGGTCAAGAAACCTGTCCTTATATAGTCTAGACCTTTAACCTAAATTCCCTCTAACGTCGTCCTAGTGAGAAGAGTACTGCAGACATACTAAAGGTCATATAAGACAGTCAAATCGGGTTATAATGGGCAGTAAATTGATCAACTTCGCCGTCTTTTAGGAATTAGGATTGAATAGTTGTCAAACGGTTGGAGATTGGCCTGCACTTTCCATTACTAACATCCCCTTCTTTCCGTTTCAGAGTTTCCCACACGAGCATCATGTACAGTGATGTCCCTCTGTATTCCCTCACCCTTCAGCGACAATACCACTACCCCACTCGATTACAAGGGTCTATCGACACCTGACTATAAGAGCATTGCCACACCCGCCTCTCCCTCTACCTCTTGTACAAGGACTCTGCAAAGAGCCGCTACATCCTCCAGGAAGCTCTTCCTATGGCAGTTTTTACTAAAGCTGATAAAGGATCCCAATGAACATGCAATAGCGTGGACTGGACTGGATAAACACGAATTCATTCTACTCGACCCTTCAACGGTAAGTAATTTGATTGTCAGTAATTAGGGAATTAAGTTAGGAGCCTAGATAACATGAACGCAACAAGATGAACTGTTGGTAGTTATATTAAATTTAAAGCGCTAGATATAAATTGAAGATGGGTCATCAAAATCATGTATAATTTACTCTTACATGACTCAATAACAAGAGGAAAGCAAACCAAAGATATCTTTCTTTCACTAATATTAGTGTTTCTAAAATGAGGCAAGTCCATCAATTCTTGAGTGCAGGACACCGGTTGCAGCTGTATGCAGTAGACGCATTATAGGATCAGTACGGGAGAATCTACTATAATCTGATCCGATAATTTATAGGCCAGGGTTAGTGCGGGATAATTTATAGGCCAGGGCTAGTGCAGGATAATTTATAGGCCAGGGTTAGTGCGGGAGCTTCTATTATATGTAGTATAGGATAGGATCAGTGCACTAGGATTCTCGCTCGTCTGAATATTAATAATTTCGGCGTGATCTGTTTACTTAATGGAAACAGTGTGGGAAAAGCAAAATATTATTTTATCATAAATTATGATTCTTAATACAGTCAGACCCCGATTTACCGGGCCCCGATTTACCGTAACCCCGATTTACCGGGAGGATAATCTTCCCCCGATATATGAAACTAGCAGTATTTGACCCCGATATACCGGGTACCCCGATTTACCGGGCAAAACCCTTTCCCCGAGCATCCCGGTAAATCGGGGTCCGACTGTAGCATTCGAATATTACATATTAGCTGTAACGTGAACAAATAATGGTAATCTAATTGTGGACAACAAACTCTCGTCTTCTTTTAAGTTTACGAAATTTAATCACTGAAAATTTATTGCAAAGCTCTCGTCCAATGCTGCGTAAAGTAATCCATATTTCCATGACAACTCCGATGATCATAAAAGAGCCCTGGCATTGGGATCATAGATGTATCGGCTTGTATTACTGGAAGATCAAGGCGAATGGCGAATGGAATTTCCCTTGACCCTCCATATAATATTTAACTTACACCATTATAATGTTTTCCTGCTGCAGGTGGCCAAGAGATGGAGTGAGTACAAGGGAAGGGGAGACATCAACACAAGCAGTCTCTGTCGGGCACTAAGGTAACATCTCTCAACATTTTAACTAATATATCTCCATACTGACACGACGCCAGACCACTTTTTGATTCGCAGCAGCAGTACGCTCAGATCATTGGGTCGACAACCCTAGACAGCCAAAGCAGCATGGCTGATTTGCCTATTAATGCCTAAATCCTTTTGTTTAGGAGGAGCTACCATGCACACAAGCTAATAGGATGCTATTAAACAATAAACTCTTATTTGTGTTTACTTTTCTTGTGCCTCGGCAGTTAGCACTCGAGTGCTAGGGATCCCTACCTCACTGTCTCTCTCTCTCTCTCTCTCTCTCTCTCTCTCTCTCTCTCTCTCTCACCCTCTCTCTCACCCTCTCTCTCACCCTCTCTCCCTCGCTCTCATTCGCTCTATTCCCTGCTTTACATCTTTTCCACGGGTTTTTAATTTTAGACTTATTTAATTTCACCAACTCTCATGTAAACAACCCCACAGTGTTGGTTTGTCACATTCGTCGCCCGCATAGCGTTGCCTACGACGCAGTCTACGATGCGCTAAAAAAACAAGCAATGTTAATTTAGACCGCGTCGTGGACAACCTGCACACGTAGAAAAGGCCTCCCAAAATCAGAGTGCTCAACTGTTCCTAACCCTCCTTTACGATAGTTGTGAGAGAGGGTGGAGCAAGAAAACCCCACATAAAATAATAAACAAGTAACAGTGTCGCCTCATGGCATCTTTTCTTGTTATTTAAATTAACACATTGAAATTTTTGGCCACTTTTATTTCGCATCAAACTGGTGACCCCCCCCCCCCCCCCTCCCCTGCACTGAATATGTAGCCACACATATGTTGGAAACTTTCCAAAATGTTTCGTAGTGGACTGGATGTCCCCCGATTGATAATAATAAATAAAGAGAGGGACACATTTCTCCAGATATCAGATATAATCAAGATATTGCACAAATTGTGGTGTGGATTGTGGAAGGTTTAAATTTTATAAGTTGTAGATTATATAGAGCAACAGTGAACTATAAAGCTCGGGGGAAGTTTTTCAAACGTGATTTCGACTAGTACAAGCTGCCATTCGCAGAAAAGGAAAACCCAGCAATATGCTGTATGGCGGCGCCATACCCCAATTTGACAGTATGCTCAAATGGGGTCGCGCGCATGGCGCCAGACAGGCAATTATATGAGCAAGCCAAGAGAGATATTTCATCTCTGAGATAGTGAGATGGAATTTTATTCACAATATGTTTAATATGCAAAGCTTAACACAATATCAACAAATCATATTGTGAGCGAAGATTTAGAGAACGATTCGCAAGCAAAGAATAACTAAATCTTTTTCCGCAAAAAGATTTTCCTATCACGATCACCACATCTCTTTCTGTCAATTGCCCAGGCAATCAGTTTCGCTAATGTGCTGAGAGTATAATGTACGTAAATGGGTTTCATCGCTTCCGCATTTGCATTCCGAATTAACCTGATTTTAATATGGAGAGTAAGAAAAATGGAGCTGAGAGTAAGAAAAATTGCCCGAAATTATGCACATTGTTCACGAGAAGATAAATCATCCGACATCCTTCAACCTTACACAGCAAATAATAGAGAACGGACATACAGTGCTCCATGCCCATTGCCCATGCCCATTGCCCCAATCACCCCCCCCCCCCCTTTAAATCGCCTGGCACTGCAGTGTAACACAGCGCACTGTGTTACGTGCGGGAGAATAAAAAGAAAGTATGAACATTTCAACCCCCCCAAACCCCCCCCCCCCCCCCCCCGGCCCGTACCTACATAACAGTCTACATATGCTGGCAATCTTCCAAGTTTTCGGAATATTGATATATCTTTGTTGTAATCAATATAGAATTGGGTGTGACAAAAGGTGACGCACCCCGGAATTTAGGACATGTCACTATCATCATTCGTCGACCAGGTGGCTGGTTTTTTACCTTGTCAAAGTCAGTAGTTAGCAGTAGGCACCAGTTAGAGATTCCCAGGCATCAGTTCCCAAGCTGATGGTCGGGAAGCAAGTGAGTGCTGACGGTGCGTGTTAGCTCTACTTTCCATTCAATTTACGTGACGCGCAGCAATGTCGCATGGTTCCCACAGAACCATCTGCATGCCCGGCCATCAGGAACGCGTGCCCTGATATCAGGGAACGTCCCCTGATATCAGGGTATCAATCTGTAACTGGTGCGGTATGGTAGTGGTCTCTAGGTTGCGAACTTCGGACACCGATGATAATGGGTGCTTGTAGTCAGAATACGGTATTGGTTCAACACGGTATAAGACTAAGAGTTTGGGAAATAAAATTTATTTGAAATTTGCTTGATCCGAGTAGGTTGATTGTAAGTTAGTTACCATTTTGATAGATGCAAGCTACAGTATGATATCCCCCCTACTTCTATCCTCCTGCGCTGTCTCTCTCATGTTATCGCGCGCGCTACGTTTAGTAAAGAGAGGGACACTGTACCCAAGCTGCAGTGCCGGTCACAGTCTAGTCTTTACTGCAGCAGACTAGACTGTGACCGGTTAGCTACTCAAAGCTAATATAGTATTCATGCCCCTCCCCGTTTTCTTTGTTTCTAGCTATTTCTCTCCCTCTCTCTCTCCCTCTCTCTCTCTCTCTCTCTCTCTCTCTCTCTCTCTCTCTCTCTCTCTCTCTCTCTCTCTCTCTCTCTCTCTCTCTCTCTCTCTCTCCCTCTCTCTCTCTCTTTCTCAGATAAACCTTTACCTAGGGAACTTAAGATCCCACGTTTTTACTTGGTTAGACAGGGACTACTTGGAGCGATTATATGCTTCGCATAGTCGGAATCACAGTACATACTTACAAACAAACAAACTGCTACGGCCCCTAACCGAACCCCATCCATCCATATGTATACTATAGAACGGTCCCTAACCAAACTCCATCCCTATAGGTACTACTACGATCCCTAACCAAACTCCATCCCTAGGTACTACTACGGTCGCGATATCCTCCGACGGAGACAGTGGGTTGGAAGGTTCGTGTACAGTTTCAGCGACAGTGCGATACAACAAGCCGAATCAGCGTCCACCAACACCAGTTACACCCCTCCAAAAACATCACCCTCCGCGGCTAAAAACTGAACAATACCCCCCTGCTGCTGTACATGTAAGCTGCACTTTTTTAACCACCCAGACACCAATAATTGGCGTCACTGCATTTGATAAAGTTAGCAGAGACTTACAAAGAATGGATAACCAGTGGCAAACTGGTAACCAGTTGTAACCAGTGGTTACCAGTGATTACCAGTGGTAACCAGTTGTAACCAGTGATTACCAGTGATTACCAGTGGTAACCAGTTGTAACCAGTGGTAACCAGTGGTAACCAGTGGTAACCAGTGGTTGCTAGCCATAGAGGGTTTGCTAGTCTAGCCGTCCGGTGTCGGGTGCTTTTTTAAAACTTGATATTGAGCTTAATTTATCTTAATTTATTTCAAAATTCAGAAAGAATTTTCAGAGGGAAGGTTGTACCTAATTTTTAAACTTTTTAAAATCATTTCTGTTGGCTAAAAAAGAAACGATTTTTGGTTTTGTAAGAAACGGAATACACAACAACAACAACAGATATTATATCGGTCATTTGCACTCATGACCATGTCGACAGGCGCTGAGTTTTGAGACAAACGGGTTTAGCGCCCATAGACAGGTAATGACCATACATCAACTCGGCCAGGCAGACCCAGATTTGGAATTATAACAGCCATATGATCTAAAACTCGACTGGCAAAATCTGATATAATCCCAGTCTTTGATATATCCCACGATCACAGATCGCTGGATTCATCGCAGAACTACGAGTTCATCAACACACATCCATCCTCACAGTACGTGACATCAAGATTCACCCCCATGACACGTGTCATGTTTGTGGCATCAAGAGCTGTATTCGTCGACAATGTGGGCAACAGAGGCGTAGGTACAAACTACCCCGGCACCCAATCCAAACAGGATGGAGAGAGAGTCAAATGTGATCTGAAAATATAATGGGGGTGTTAGGAACAGGATAATTTAGCAGTACCTACTAAAAGTCTATTAAGAATCAGCCGATGATTCAGGAACAGCACGGTGTACTGCACTCAGACCCCGTATATTGATTCTCAGTGCACTCGGGTCGACGCCGCCAGACAGGGGAGATCGAGGTTCCGGTAAATCAACGTATTTGACTTTAAAACACGTACCTTTAAGTTCCACCACTTGTCCTTCTTGGCAAGTTTAAAGTGGAAGATACTGGGAAGTATGAACACTGCCGCGTTGATGGTAGTTCCCCCGATAAGGGACATTATCAAATCAAACCTGGGTCACACGTGTGCAGGTTAGTATTATAGCACTACAGCATTTATTTGGTAACGAAATTACCCATAATCTTGCGGCCACGCTAAAACGCGCCTTACTACCGCGATGCTCTACGAGGGGTAATTTCGTTACCAAAGCATTTGTATCCTCTCTATCTTGTTGAGTAAGGGATACAAATGGAGGTCTCTCAGGGGTTTCTTACCGGCCTTACTCAACAACCCCCCTTCCTGTTACAGAACTTCAAACACAGTTTAGAATGAGAAAGTGGGACGTGATCCGATCTGGTAAATTGATCTCATCTCTTTACCTAGGAATTGCCTCACAGATTGCCACAGAGAGAATAACAAAGCAGAGTCGTACTGTGAGCCTTTTCCAGTGAAGTAAACCTGAAATAGAAAGTGGGTGAAACTGAGAGATAATAGCTGGAGTTACCAAAATACAAATCTGGATTGCCTGTTATCTGCCGCCTGCCTGCTAGACCACCAAATAATTGCTATACAGTCCGACCCCGATTTAGGGACACCCTCGGGGGAAAGGCTCTTGTCCACTAAATCGGGGTGTCCACTAAATCGGGGTCAAATAAGGTTAATTTCCTATATCGGGGAAAAAAATTCTGTCCCTAAATCGGGGTGCCACTAAATCGGGGGCCCCTAAATCGGGGTCCGACTGTATTTGATTAGGGTTAGACCACTAAAAGAGTTGTCCGATTTGTCAGAAAACAAAAGAAAAGCAAAAGTGGCAAAAGTTTGTAAAAAATGAAACTTACTGTTGATGGGTGCCCCCACAATTCCCTCCACCATGTCAGCAACGGGGTTACCCAGGATAGTGGCAGACATAATAGCTTGGATGGCCACCAGTAACAAGATACACACATTCAGAACTGAGGGGGAGAAATGAAGAAATTATTAAATAAAACTTCTAGGATTCAGGATCCAAGTTGAGAATCCTAATAGTTTAATCTGATCCTGTCGCCACGGACCCCATCTGAGAATCAAGTCGGTGTCTTGCAACGCCAGACGGATCTAATCAGAGTTTTTCTTACTTTTCAAGGAGTTGTCTATGTTGTTCAGAATGTTCGCATCCAGGGCGGACCCAAAGAAGGTGACCCCGACGAGACCGATGGGCACGTACAACACTAACTTGATCAGATATGCCAGTAGAACACTGGGAGAAGGGGAAGTTTGGGATCACACTTAAGAGGTTTTGCCTTGGTCGACCCTATCTCACCGGGTTAGGACATAACAAAGAGTATTAAGATGAATGAAAAGTCATAAAACTGCTTAGTGCTTAATTACCTTCCGGGGAAGTTTCGAGGGTTCTTCATCTCCTTTTGAAAGTTAGGAAAGGCAGAGTGACCACCGAACGCAAACAGAAACTTCCCAAAACTAAGAAACCAGGATTTGGCGGTGACTGGATACGGCTGAAAGTCGGGTGTCTTGCCCGTTTGGACAATGCCCACTATGATAAGGATGGTGAAGAGGACAGAGAGTAAGGTGGCACAGACAGCTACCAGCATGGATTCTCGCCCAGCTCCTGATAGTGTAGGGGAAGGAAGTTCAGCGAGGGAGGCTTTCAGAAGTTAGGAAATGAGGTCAATGGTGAAGATAATTCTAATAAAGAAGACTACAGAACGCCTGAATACAAATTTCTAACTCAGACACATACCGAAGATGAGCACGATGAGAAAGACCAGACCCATGATAACGACGCATGTCCTGTATCCAATGACATCAGTATGGAACTCCTGGATCATTGGGAAATTGGTCAGATAACATGGCCCCTGCATGATGATATCATAAAAGCTATATACGTACGGTGGGCAATCACAATTACTCTACACCGCTAGATGTGACGACCGGGCGAGACTCAATTACCACTTACCAGATAGATGAACCGGGCGAGACTCTGGGCAGCTATCAGCACATATGCACAGCATCCTCCGATCAGGGTGACTGTCGCACAAACCTATAGGAGAAAGACCGGAGTTATAACTTGGTTTGACATGCTGCACTATCGCTGCCCCTCGCAGAAGTTACTGCGCTAAATTTGACCAACTAAAACAAATAAAATCGTTCATTACATACTGTATGATACAGTGTATAGACTATCACAGCTGTTAGTTAATACCTGGACGGCGATCTCTCCCTTCCTTCCGTAGGAAGTGTAACCGATACTCGGGTAGGGGTTAGAACAGTGTGGGTACCTGAGGGTAGTAGATTTTCTATAAAATAGAAAAACCCTTATTAGCTTAAAGAAGTAGGTTAAGTCACATAGCATTATACATGTATGCAGCCCATTTGATTGCGGTTTAACCCAATATGCTGTTATACTCAGAACCAGATAAGCCGTGACGTGTGCTGTCAGGCATCGCGATTCGCGGTACGTGTTCCATAGAATACTTGCAAGCACACGCACAAATTGTACGTGACTATTTGAACTGAACTTATTCGGAGGGTCTCTCTGACAGAGTGACTACAACCTAAACCTAGCAAACGAGACTTCTTCGAGTGAAAATGGTAACTGGTCTGTCCGTCACTGCATGGCCGTGCACTAATAAGATTAGTTCGTAACCCTACCAAACAGCTAAACTATATATAATCCCCTACTAATTCAAACTTCTTCAACAACTTACTGATCCCGGACATGCATCCAGTTCCTACTTAGTGTCAGTCCGGTGTAGCTAGCCACAACCACACACAGCAACATCATTCCGAACCCGCTGTAACCACTGTGAGCCAGGGCACATGGAACACCTGAACAATGCGGTGTTGTGATAAGAATGCATTATTATAGGGAGATTGATTCAGTGCTGCAATCTCCCCATGGGACTCCCCCGCATCTCCAAAAATGTTTATACGAGTTTGGTAGGGTTCACCATGGCAACCGCTCTTAAACCGCTCTTGGCAATTTTACCTAGGATTCCAGATCCAGTCATTTCACCAACAATAAAGAGTGCCGCTCCAACCATGCCCAGGCTTCCAGTGTCAACTTTCCAGTTTTCACTACCTGAATATTGAATACGGATGTGAAAGAATTAAAAAGCCTTAATCAAATCTACTACAAACATGGTCTACTACGCGAGGCACGTGAAGTCGCGAAACAAAGTCTAGCTAGGCAAACGAACATAAGGTTTAAAGGTTATTGATCTCCCGCGGGAGTCCACCCCTTACCTATCAGTGGAATTGATTCATAGCTCCCCTCCATATCGGGATCGTGGTGTTCCTCACATTGACTTAGTCTCGTCCTCAAGGGGGATTCCAGTTCCTGTGGAATCGATCAACGATAAGTTTTATGAAGGAGCAGCAGACAGATTTGTTTTTATAAAGGAGCAAATGTATATTTTGAGAACAGGAAATGTACTTTTGCTTGAAGATCCTTAAAGGAAAACATTATGGTTCGGCCAAGGACAGAGTATGCAATTTTCTAAACAAAAAAGAGGAACAAAATAAAGAACTGTACTGCGTATTCTAGGGCCTTGATTGCTTATCGCAGTTCTGAAAACTCTTGACGTTTTATCAGGCATGCATCATATGATATTTAAAGAAATGCAGTATAACACTTCACTGGCAATATACTTCATATGATGGTATGACCTGATAAGCGAATCAGGCTATACTCACGATCCAGTTTGCAAAAGCAAACCAAAAAGGGAAAACATACTGTGTTATTGATCCTGGAGCCAATATATGGTACAGCTACAGGCTGTCGCTACAATTCGTCCTCGCCATCCGCGTGTCAGGCACTAGCTGTTCTCTGCATAAGACCTGCGGCTGCATAGCAAATACGAACTACACTGTGAAGGATGCAGGTGTGCAATTCTCCTTCCTAGATCGAAGCAGGGCGGGAGAGAAGCTGCTCATGTAGCAATATGTGCTGCACGCATATGATGCTTCATGAAGGAGCCGTGTAGGATAACTCCATTGCAAGGAACATGCGGGTAGTGCAGGTGGCATCACATGACCACATGCCATGTAAATTGTAAAATAACTAGAAAAACACGTACTGCCGGACACACACACGCCACACGCACAAACACGTACTGCTGGAATGTCAATCATGTGAGCTGTTACTCCTTCGGGCTTGCGAAGCTCAAATATACCGATATGTGACTAGGATATGAATTATGAACCAGCGCTGGGCCAAGAAGGTACTGGGAATCAGTAAGATGGCTTTGGGAGTTTAGTTGTTGCACAAAGAGCGCTAACATATAATATGTCTTCAGTGACACTTAAGACACCAAGAGGTTGCATAAAAAGAAAACATCTCATATACCACGTCAAGACAGTATATGATGAGAGCCGGCATAGAATCTGACATGTCAACTAGGGGCCCTTCTAAATGAGCCGAGCACTTACCATGTTGTGCATTATTGGTTGAATATCGGTGTTGTAATTGGGTTGTTATGAAGGTAGAAAATTCCGCGTTGAAGATTTCAGAGCACGTTGCACACGGAATATTATCAATGCAGATCTGTTATCCGTGATCAAGAAGAAAAGGGTTTCTTTCTCGACTCGCAAGCGCTGAATTGTCTCAGAGAGGTACTGAAGTGGAAGTGAGGTCAACTGGAGAGAAGTCTTGGTTTACCTGCTTGCACCTGCTTGCAATGTATCACGAGACTATTGATAAGAGAGAGAGGGAGAGAGAGAGAGAGAGAGAGAGAGAGAGAGAGAGAGAGACAGAGAGAGAGACAGAGAGAGACAGAGAGAGAGACAGAGAGAGAGATAACACGTAATTCCATTTAACCCAATCACGCCAGTTTTCACGTCACACAGGGCCAGTGTAGAACCATCGTGTGAGGTGCTTTTTAAAAGATATTGCACATGTGAAGTTGGGGTCTTCCGGGTTCCCAGTATCTGCAGATTATGAAACTGAAAACAACTTCTTTCTTGGAAGCTTATCGCAATACTGTATCAAAAGCACATACACTTCTATCGACTCCCTGCAGCTCTTAAATCGGAAGTGGTAGTGGCGCTGTATAAACTCCCAGCCGGGTCAGGGTGGTTGTGAGGTGGTGAGGAATCATAGCACTGGAAAGTGCCCTGGGCCCAATCGGTAAATAAGAATGAAGATGCCAGCTTTGATCTCTCCTCGAATAGAATACAAGGAATGGCCATAATTGGGCCACGTCGTGAACCTTTCGAAGAAAGTGAAGCCGACTCTGTCTGGCATAGTCAGACCCTGTTTTGATTCTCGACCAGATCGGGTCAGCGTCGCCAGACAGAGTGACTTCTGCCGCTTGTTGTCATGGTTTTTAACTCTACTAGGCATGATCTATGGGTATGAGAAGAATAAGAAGAGTTCAACTTCAACTATTCCAGTTTAATCAAATCGCTCTCTCTCTCTCTCTCTCTCTCTCTCTCTCTCTCTCGTCCTCTCTCGTCTCTCTCTCTCTCTCTTCTCTCTCTCTCTCTCTCGTCTCTCTCAATCTCTCTCTCTCATCTCTCTCTCTCTCTCTCTCTCTCTCTCGTCTCTCTCGCTCTCTCTCTCTCTCTCTCCTCTCTCGTCTCCTCTGCTCTCTCTCTCTCTCGTTCTCGTCTCTCTCTCTTCTCTCTCTCTCTCTTCTCTCTCTCAGAGATATCTCTCTTCTTGCGTCCTCTCATCTTCTGTCCTCTCTCCTCGTCGTCTCTCTCTCTCTCTCTCTCTCTCTCTCTCTCTCTCTCTCTCTCTATCTACCTCGAAAGTTATACTGATCTCTCGAAACTGATCTGTATATCGATGTGTGTATACTGTATTAGTTTGGCCGACCATCGTTGTGAGTCATGGCGGTCAGTTGTCATGTTGCTAAGTGATCACGTCTTTGGTTGTTGAGTAAGGGGGGAAGGGTGTGAGTGGCACTATTCGCTCAACCCTCTCACACTCTTCCCCCTTACTCAACAAGTCTTTTATTTGGTGTTTCTTGATGTGAGCTTCTCATTTTAAACTTTGAAATATCAGAAGTTCTGGCCAGTTAATCTGTAAAATTCAGGGAACTTGGTCTGCAGCATTTGTTGAGAATTTCGATCTAATTTTCTCCCATTCTCTCATCGCCATGGTCTCAGTAAAACTACTTTACTCTGATGAGAGAGATGTTGTTACAAATCCACTTTTCGAGTAAACCAGTTCCCTGAGGTCATGTCTCTCTCTTGGGCAGCAGGCTGAGCTATGGGGTAGATAGCACAGTCCATTTTCCCAGGGGGCATTACATCTCTCATTATCCTATAGTTTCTCTCTCTCCCTCTCTCTCTCTCTCTCTCTCTCTTTCTCTATCTCTCTATCCTTTTCTCTCTATCTTTCCACCGGCCACCCCTGGCTCCATCTATCTCTCCTACCCCTGTATACCCGGCACTAGATGTGTTATGCGTATCATATTTTAGGTTGTGTGTTTTCCAGTTTCCTTAGCCTACAATCTACATACACACGTAGAAACTCCTTCATAAATCCAGTTTTCATTTTAGTGTTTCCCAGACAACTGCTCCTTCATAAACACGAATATGTATATCGAAAAGTATAGTTCTGTACTGAAACACTGTCGACTTGCAATGAGAGCGTGTATAACGCATTTGGATAAACCACCTTCTTTTGAACGCTTTATCAACCCATCACGACGCAGGGGGTCGAGATTCAGATTGAGTGAGAGAGTGAGAAAGGGATAGAGAAACATCATTTCTACTAGGCCATCATATAAAACATCACTCATTTTTGCATTTATGCATTTATGAAAGCTTGCCAAGATGTATTTTTATTCCCCCTCTCCTCTAGAGCTCTAATTGGTTCCTAGCACCAGTACACACTTGTCTAATGTCTCAGCATTTGGTTTCTAGTTTCAATTGGCTCCTTAGTATATGGCACCTCTCTTGGTGTGTCTCAGTGTCGGTGTTCCTCTACACTGTGTGTGCTACTATACATCTGCTTCCCTTGTGGAGAGGTGGGCAACTATCATGTCCTGTTCCGGACGAGTCTCACTACACCATTCATTGATATTTTTCATGTTTTGACACAATCTCTCTCAATAGAAACCGTAAAAAGCAGGAACAAAACAAGGTGTTTCGCATGGCAAGATCAGCCCCTCCCCCGCTGTGTAAGGTCCAGCTATTGACACCTGTGTGTGACAACTACAGTATATCGGAGCTAAAGAGACAATCCAACAAACGAAGGTAAACAGATATGATCTAATGGTTTAAAAAGTAAATCATTTTGTATTTTCAGTTAATCCATGACCCTAAAACTCACAGCCACATCTCTTCTTTCCTTGTTCGGCCCCGTCTCACAGCGCCCCGCACGGTGAAACAGGGCCTCTTTTACAAATGTAAAGGTTGGCTCCATTGCAACCTATTCTATGTGAGATCGATCTCGGTCGCTGCGCGACCTCGATCTCACTCAGGCATCAATGTGGCCAAATGTAAAGGAGGGTTAGGACATGATTGCCACATCTCTCTACAGCTACCCCCCAACACCCTATATAACTCACATCCCATATCTTCCTTCAGGAGCACGATGCCAGCGGTACGGAAGCAGACCACGGCAGCGTTCCTGGCAGCCCTCACTGAGGGTAACATGAAAACAGTGGTGCTAATGTTGGACAGCAGTATATCAGTATCAGCCACAGACAAACTGGGACGGACTGCTTTACATTTGGCCATCTGTCTGAAGCAGAACAACACCTCTCTACAGGTCAGACAGACAGACAGACAGACAGACAGACAGACAGACAGACACATTGCGGGAAAACCTCTTTCAGACATGTTGTGTCTCTAATCCCCTCTCACCCCGTACTCATCCTACTCAGATATGTAGGTCACTGTTAGGTCGTGGTTCTGATGTTAACTGTGGGGATGTATTCGGAATGACTCCCTTTTCTTACGCAGTCAGTTCTCAGAATATTTCTATGGTCAGGTGAGTTATAGGGAGAGTACCTGCTGCATTCGAGCTGGAGTCTATTTATAGGATCTGTCAGGCACAGCACTGACCATTTCTCTAGAGAGATCTCTTGCTTCTTTCAGAGAGCGGAGTTCATCCTAAGCCTTAGATAGGAGTTTATGTTATAGTGAATGTATGTTTACCAATGTTCAATGTTCCACTCCCAGGGAGATGTTGGTTGTTGCCAAGGTAGATAAAACTGATAAGTTCGGGAACACATCACTACACCATGCAGCTGCTACGGGCAACAGTTATCTAACTGTGAGTACAACGAAATAATACAACTGTGTTTAGGACGCAACACATATTTCATGGAATCCCTGACGGGAAACCAATCATCAGGCGACAAATTAGAAATGAAATCCTACATTATATTGAAAGTGAAACTGCCACGGATATCTAACTGTAGGTTTTCTTTCCAAAACTCAATTTAACCAAGCACATATTAAACTTTATACTCTTCTAAGTAGTGGTGTAAATGATATTCCCTTGTATCCTAGAGTGCGATAGGAAAACTGACTCGCCAGCTAAACAAGCTGAACATCTTGGGATTTACTCCGCTAATGATCGCCAGCAAACTGGGACATGACCCTCTTGTTAAAATACTGTCAGCACTGGGTGGCGGGACAGGTAAAACTGATTAATTAGACTAACTAGGCTAATTGATATTGATAAATCATAGAGTTGTACTGTCCGGCAGTAGTATAACCATGAAGTTACCAAGCTGTGTGTTTCCGTAGGTCGATCTGATCTGTCCTCTGGAGACGAGTGGAGCAAGTTTAGTGCACGATTCTCTGAGGGCGATGTGTCCGAGTTGGTGAGGGCTGAACGGGCATTAGATAAATCCACCAACTCTCCAAATCTGCAGAGGTAACACATTAGAGTCACTCTGACTACATCATATAACTGCACATGTGTCCACTATTCCCATCTCTATTATAATTTGGAGATGAACGTCGAAGTGGTGGCCGTTCGTTCAGCGGTATCTAAGCGACAGTGCTCCTTCATAAAACACTTCATATGACGAAAGCTGTAAAGCTGTTATTCACACTTTCTGAAGTTCCAGTGGAAGTTTCTTAATATTTCGAATGACTTTTAACAGGCCATTCCCCATAGTTACCAATTCAGTTGCCATGGCAACCGTTGAAAGGGGCAAAAAGAACCACCCGGCGAAGCCGGGTGGGTTATCAAAAAGTCCTTACTTGAGGCGCACCCAATGGGTGCGCTAGTTCTTTATATTCTGAAAATATTCCTCGGACCAAAATATTAATTAGCTACTTTTACCTTCATTCAACTGCAGATAGATCTGATCACCACTTCAATATCTGACCCCCCCCCCTTCCAGATCAGATCATCCGGATTGTGGGGGTACAGTGTCGGGTGAAATATACCGCACCACTAGTAGAACGCTACCAATATTTGTAACTTGTGGAGGTGGGAACCAGACCCAGCTGATCATTAAACGAGTCCTACTCCTTCGAAAACTAAGCAAGGTGAGAAAATCAAATCGTTATTTTTTTCCTCTACATTTCTCTCCAATTTGGCCAATGCTCTGACAATTATATTTGAGATCAAATGAAGGCTCAATTTCGAGTTCCAGTCTAGTTTAATAACTCTGGATGTGCCAGTAAACTAATTTGTTGCCATGGTGTAAGGAGTGGTGCCCGTAAAGGTCCCCCCAAACTACTATGTCCCTTGCTGCGCGCGACCGGATTTTAGACGGCCATAGCTCCACCCCCTGATAAGATAGAGACTTGAAATTTGTTTTGTAGGGAGATCATATCGAGTTCTTCGTACAAAACAAATTTCAAGTCTCTATCTCATCAGGGAGTGGAGTTATGACCGTGGGAAATTTCACAAAACCCGAGTGAGGGACATAGTAGTTTGGGGTGTACTTTAGTGTTGGTCGAATGTCCATGTTTATTTTGGATGGCCAAGGTTTTATGCCAATGACTGTAATTGTTTGAGTCGCTTGACACTGTATCCGTGCTCCCAAAGTATGAACAATTCGAGTAATTGTAACAATGTGTAAATGCGACCCTTCGAGGGGGCAAGAGAGTGCACTGACAGATCTGCGGTTAAGTGACCACTTATGAGGTTTTGACATCACGAGTCAAGTTGTTTAAATCTGTGATCACAGAGAGATGGGAGCGAGAGAGAGAGAGAGATGGGAGAGGAGAAGAGGATGAGAGGAGAGAGAGAGAGGAGAGGAGAAGAGGACGAGAGAGAGAGAGAGAGAGGAGAGAGAGAGAGAGAGAGAAGAGAGAGAGAGAGAGAGAGAGAGAGAGAGAGAGAGAGAGAGAGAGAGAGAGAGAGAGAGAGAGAGAGAGAGAGAGAGAGAGAGAGAGAGGAGGTTAAAGAGACATTAAACTAACAAGCAAATGGAACCGAGTCCTGCACTACAGATTCACTCTCCAGTGACACTGGACAATCTTCACACACACAATACTATAAATGTTCCTATCCAGTGCTTTTTTTCAAACACCGCGGTGCTTTGATCACACAGACCGGTTCTTGTTTTTGAGGCACAGTGCATGTCACTTTTAGGGCCATGGTAGCATCCCTTCTCACCTCTTTTGTATCTCCTTCATAGCTCTGTACTTTTTGTGTTCCAATTTTGCTGCATTTTTGCTGCATTCTGGCTGCAGTGCTGTTATTATTTCCATATTTGATCTGCTTGTTGCTCCATCTCGTGATCTATCACATGCTCTGTATACATTAGAAACATGATTTTGGCAGATAATTCACAACAGGACTGTTCACGATATTCAATGCCCCGGACACTCCCCTATTTTGCAAATTTTAAATCCCAAACAGTCACCTATAAACAATACTGTGAGCTTGAATCGGCTTCTCTGACACGTCGAAACAAACGGCAGGTACATAGTAATAAATTATCTAAATTGACTGACCTAATTTGTTTAGGGGCAGACAGGGTAGACATAAAACAAAATGGCCTGGTTTTTTGTTACCCCCCCCCCCCCCCCCCTTATAGACCCCGCTCGCTCAAATAGACGCACGGCGCGCTCAAACAATTTGCACTGGTCTATTGGGCCGTGCACTGCCGTGAGTTTGTGTCTCGATAGACGCACGCCCTCTGACAGATTTGTGTAAAGATCACAAAGAATCACTGGAAACACGATAAAATGACATGACAACACAAGAGGGAGTGTGTGTACAACCAACTACGCTCTCTGTCTAGATTTGGCGCCGGCCAGTCTGTTGGCAACTGTTCCTCTTGACCCACAATTAACGGTTATCTCTCTCTACATTCCACCCTTTTGAATTGTTAAAACGATTGCTACGAGTGCATGTAGGAATGTAGAGAGACACTCTGTAGCTTCATTTCCAACTGTTTGACCCGTTTTGTGTGAGCTCTCTGTTTGAGAAACACGTAAATTGTGCTTGTTTTGCTTCTAGGTGCCCGCCAGCGGGGTCTATAGAACATAACTCCCTCCCTTGCGTGCAGATATACCTGTAAACCCCTCGCTGACGCTCGGGATTTACAGGGCTGTAACGCACGGGTCCCTTCGGGACCCGTGCATTACAGCTCAATAGACGCACTGCTCTGCAGTGCGTCTATTGAATAGATGCCCGCGCGGGAGGGAGTTATGTACTATATAAACAAGATCATAGAATTTATCTGTGAGTAACCTGGTAAATAACATATATCGGCACTAATTTCCTTTCCCCTGTTTTCAGTTTCTACAGTCAAGTAAAATCCAGGTGAAGGGAGGAAGGGTTTACGAGAACACCAAGAATGGAAACTTTCTGAATTCAGTTGGACCTGGTAATGTCAGCAGTATCTCCGTTAATGACTTGTTGGATGAACATCTTAGTAAATTGACATTAGAGTGAGTTTTTCAGTTTTAGGGTCACCACACACCAAAGTTAAAATTAAAATTAAAATTTGACGTTTTTGGTCATAACTCTGTCATTTCTTGGTAAAATTGCTTCATTTTGGGCTTGTTGGAAAGAGGGCATCGAGCCCGTTCTGAACAGCCCAAGAAACTTGAAATCGGCGCAAAGTGCGCGGCGTTAAGGCGCATAATGCGCGCGTTAAAATTTTAAAATTTTAACACACACATTTTGCACTGTAACGCCACGCACTTTGCGCCGATTTCAAGTTTCTTGGGCTGTTTGGAACGGGCTCGATGCCCTCTTTCCAACAAGCCCAAAATGAAGCAATTTTGCCAAGAAATGGCAGAGTTATGACCAAAAACGTCAAATTTTAATTTTAATTTTAACTTTGGTGTGTGGTGACCCTTATTGAAGGAAATCCCAAGACACATTAGCCCTCACTTGGTTTTTATTTTAGTCAAAGCTCAACCCCTTGCAAGATGATCCCTCTTAATCTACCCCCAACAGTCAGAGTAAAGAATCTGGGAAGAAGGCCCGATCAAGGTCGGTAAAACAGAAGGCAAAACCGGCACCACGAGATGTGGACTCGTGTAGCGATGATTCAATACTTATCCGACAGGCCAAGGAAATAGAAAAGGTACACAATACTGTAATTACAGAATGGTCAATTATATGTACAAGACGTACAAGTTTTAGATTCCAGCAAATTGTTTAATTATTTCGTTAATAAAAACCGATAAATTATACTTCTGTTTCCGATCTAGGGTACGCTCAAAAAGCGCCGACAGAAACGCAAGAACCAACACTCGACAACCGCAGCAGAAAAGAAGACACCCTTAGAACCATCGATAGTAACCCTCGTCCACTCACAACCGATGAACACTCCTAAAAACTCGGCCGCCAGCAGGGACCAGAGCCCCGTTCCTAGCTTCAAGATTAACCACCTGAATCTGACACCAAATGAAAGCGGTTCTAGAACCGAGGTAATTGGGCTTAATGTGCAGTAGGGGTGGGGTTGTAATCACAACTACATGTCTGACAGGGAGCAGGGAGGGATATATAGAGAACTATATATAGTTATATTTATAGCTATAAATAGAGGAGATAATAGAAATATAAAGAAATCTTAATTAGGGAGAGGCAGCTGTCAAGTGTCAGCGCTGATGGGAGAGCTAATAATAGATCTACTTAGACAAAGCTCAATTATTTGGGATTTCTTTCATTAAAATAGAGTCGGAAATGTTAATACCGAAACATGCTTTTGTTGCTGTAGTCGTGGTATTCAAGTGTCCTGCTATCCATTCCTCTTTCAATCTTGTCCACAGTGGACTCTACTTGGATGGTCCCCCATGTAAGAATGCAGCTTTGACTGTGGTGTACTGTGTGGGGTAATGGGGTATTAATGGATGTGTGGGCCCACAGTCCACGTCCAAACACCTCACACTGTGGGGTGTGTTTGTGTGTGTGTGTGTGTTCGAAGGTCGAACGTTTCTCCGTGTATGTGAGGATGGGAGACTAAGAGCACACGTTTGCAAATTTGAATTCTCAAAACTGGGCAGCATTTGCATTGAACACTTTGAAGTCGCATATAAAAGTAAACTCTGTCATGGTGGTCAATGGTCACGGTGACAAATGGTGATGATGTCATACCCTGGTCCCTGAATTATAAATTCAGAGATGCGTTACCAATTACCATGACTATACCCCCCTTATTTATCGGTGTTTCCTATAACACCCATCTGTTCTGCAGGTTATTTTACCCGATTGCACAACCGTCGATTCGCCCTTCATTCGCCCGGAGCTAGTGCAGGCGCCCATTTCAACGGACCCTTTGAGAGTTTATCACCGAAACAAACAAACAGAGACCTTGCTTTTATGTGAAAAGGTTTGTACTTTTAGGTTTACCACGTTGTACCTTTTTTTTTGGCCACGATGTAGTTAGTTGTACCTGTTTTTAGCGTTTTAATTTTTATTCCTTGGTATAAAAGTTAATGTATGCAAGCTTTATGGCCCTTATTGATCATAACCTCTCCTATGACAGGTACGCTATGGACAGCGGGCCCGAGGTGAGCAACCCCCGAGAGTCGGGGAAAGTCCAGTGAGAGGAATCAGCGGCGGAACCGGTGATTATGCCGCGTATTGCAAGCAGAAGAGGAGAAAAAAGGGTCAGGGGAGGAAACTGGGTGACCCAATGAAAGGGTTTGGTCCCTGGGTTACGGAATAGGACTGTTTCTTTGGCGTGTTATTTCATTTTAGTTTTATTTTAAATTGTGAAACAAGTTTTTTATTCGTCTGGATCATTCCTCGGGATTTTCGGGACATGCACACTTTTAGTTGTCGAAACCTGTCTGGTACCGCCAGACCTTGGGCACGTCGCGCCCCTCATGTTCGCAACGGCGTAACGCCAGACCCTGTTTTAAAAGAGCGCTCAGTGCTCACTCTCACTTTTAAAGCCAGGTCGGGCGGGCCGGGGTAGGTCAAACTGAACGTTTCTGGCAGCGCTTTGGGGGGAATGGCAACCTTTGCGCTTGCCAGCGCAAAGATTTAGAATTTTGCACGCGCAAATACAAACCGCGCACTTTTTGAAAGATTTTGCGCGCGATGAAGAATGAATTTGAAACTCAAAAAGTTAAATTGTGTCTTCAAAAATTTTCAAAAATTTGTCGTTTTTCTAAATTGAAAAGCGCTGCCTTATCCCGCGCTGCGCGTGGCGCAGAACAGGGATAAGGAGGGAACACCGCGCATGTACAGGATCCTGTCCCAAGTCATTTTGACCATGTTCCGGAGGTCCTACAATCACCAAATTTTGGGAATTGGTAGCATTTGACATGAATTTGATGACTCTCTTTTCAATTTTGGAAATCGATCACTTTTGCACGCGCAAATGTAGAGCCGCGCACACTATTTAATATTGCTAACGCGCATGTGTTAAAGTGAGCCGCGCACCAATTTTAAATGATTCTGGATAAAATATCATTCGATTTCCACTGGTTCGACCCAAATCCAATATGGCCGACTCTCAGTTATCGAAAACCCAAAGAAAATTGTTATGAGTTGATTTGAATAGAGTACTTACTTCCTTCCGTGTTATGTACTTCATGAGGGCAAATATAAATTGCCTTACCTAATAAGGATATGCTCCAATCCGTTAATATTTAGCTTAATCAAGTTCTACGGTGAGTTTTAGGACAGATGCACCAACCGGGAGGTCATGCTACGCCAAGAACGTGTGTCAGAGTTGTCACTGAGTCACTTTTCCGGCAGTATATTTCGTCTCTTGCGGTGGGACGTCTTTGGAAGATGTCCCCAGAGGTGCAACTGCAAGGGATGTCGTGACGGTTCACGGTTCCACTGCTTATACATAAGAATGTCCATCTGATGGATCGAAGTGAATTGGATAGTTACAAGTTAAACCGTTCATTGATTAAGATGACCACTGAGATAGACCTCCGGCTATCGCGATGAGTCCAAAGTCTCTATTGTTTTTAAAAACCCTTCTCCCCCAGGAATCAGATAGAACGGCTGAAAATGTGACACTGTAAATTGATGGTGTATTCATCAATCTAAAAGGAACTCCCGGTGATGCATCATTGATCATGTAGATACTATTACTGATTACTGAAATAAATGAAGAATAAGCCCTGGGGAAATCTCGGTGAGGGCTCTCTCTATCTGAACTATCTCCATTCCGTATCAATCTGCCTCTTTTCGCTAAAGTAAGTGAAATTCCAAAACACCCTCCCTCTTGCCATACAACCTCCCGGCTCCCCACCCTCATAATCTACCCACACAAACAAGGGAAAGAGAGGGACGGTCTTTCCTCCTTCATTATACCCCTCTCTATCTCTACTCCTCTTCAACCTCCCCTTGATCTTCCCCTTAATATTCCTCTCCTCCATAACTTGTCCGTATCTACTATCCCCATTCATCTTCCTCTCCTTCATCTTCCTCGGAGTCTAAAGTGCGGACTCCCCCGAGTAAAGTGTAGTATCAATTTAGTCTCTCTCATTTGTACTAACCCTTCTTTACCTCTCCCAGGATTCCGATAGAACAGCTGAAAGTTTGATACTCTGAATTGGTGGTGTATTTATCAATCTAAAAGTAACTTCAAAGTAAGTTGAGAACATCATGTGGACACGATTACTGAAGTGAAGACAAGCCCTTGGGCACTCTCGGTGAGGGCTGTTTCTCTATCTGAACCATCTCCGCTCCATATCCATCTGCTTCCTTTCGCAGTAAGTCAGCCTTATTCTAAACAGTTTTCCCCTTATACCATACAACCCCCCCCCACACCCACATAATCTACCCATACTTTATACCCGCCCCTCCGTCACATCCTTCTACATTCATTTCCCCCTTGGCCTTTATTCCTCCCCTCCATCTCCCCCTTTTTCCTTCTCTCCTTCTTCCTCTACTCATTCATTCCCCCTTCATCTCCCTCTCCATCCGTTCCTTCATTCCCCTTTTATCCTACCACTTTTGACTTTACCCACCCCCCCCCCTTCGACCTTCGCCCTCCTTCGTCCAGGCTTTCTAGATAGTAGATACCCATTCATTTCCCACTTCGTCCCCCATCTCCTTCATTCCCCCTTTATCCTCTCCTCCATTTCCCCCTTCGTTCCCCTCTCCTACTTCCTCTATTCTCATTCCACCACTTCATCCTTCCCATCTATCTCCCCATTCATCTATATCTCCTCCTTCATTCCCCCTTTATCCTCTCCTCCATTTCCCCCTTCGTTCCCCTCTCCTACTTCCTCTATTCTCATTCCACCACTTCATCCTTCCCATCTATCTCCCCATTCATCTATATCTCCTCCTTCATTCCCCCTTTATCCTCTCCTCCATTTCCCCTTCGTTCCCCTCTCCTACTTCCTCTATTCTCATTCCACCACTTCATCCTTCCCATCTATCTCCCCATTCATCTATATCTCCTCCTTCATTCCCCCTTTATCCTCTCCTCCATTTCCCCCTTCGTTCCCCTCTCCTACTTCCTCTATTCTCATTCCACCACTTCATCCTTCCCATCTATCTCCCCATTCATCTATATCTCCTCCTTCACCCCCCCCCCCCTTTATCCTCCCCCGAACTAATCTTTCATTTTCTCCACTCTTTCATTACCAACTCCTTTCATATTACTGAAGCCCTGGGGACCATAGGTGAGGGATTTCTCTATCTGAAGTTCAGATTATGAACCTTGTGTAGCTCAGACTGGATTTCATTTCATAATCTGCGATGGTTACGAAATAACCCCTTTAAAGTTTAAAGGGGTCATTTCGTAACCAAACTCACTGTGTGGTGTATGCACTATGATCCACCCCTTCATTTGGCCACATTGATACCTGAGTGAGATCGACGTCGCGCGCGACTGAGATCGATCTCAGGAGCGAGAATAGGTTGCAATGGAGCCAACCCCTTCATCTAACCCCACCCTCATCTACCTCTCTTTCTTCATTTGTTCCCTTCATTTTCCTTCGCCATTTCCTCCTTCTATTCATTCCTCCGGTCCTGCTTCATGCCCGTCCTGTACTCATCCATCTCCCCCTCTATCTCAACCTCTGTCTCCCCCTCCATCTCCCGCTTCATCCCCCCTTTATCGTCCTCTGCCCCTTCATCCCCTTCTCCATCTTTCTCTCTTCTGTCGGTTACAAAGAAGTAAAAGTGGCTACGAGACATGTTCTTGCGGCGAGTACTAGCAGATAAATTTCCACTGCGAGAGTGCGAGGTCCCTGCTAAGTTGGTGGCGCCGTCACCTCTCTAGAGACTTACAACTCAGCCCGCTTTGCGGGCTTCGTTTTGGCACGCTACGCAAGCGAGTTGTAAGGGTGACTGCGTCACCAACCTGCTAAGAAGAAGGCGAAGAAGAGGTAGTGTTGTGTTCGTTTCCTCATTACATCCTTTAAATCTAGTCATAATCTAAGACATCTCCCGAACCTCGTCCTGTCTTATCTCCAAAGTATCAAACCTCACCCTGTCATCTCTTCCAAACCTCACCCTGTTTTCTCTCCCAAACCTCACCATGTCTTCTCTCCCAAACCTCACCATGTCTTCTCTCAAAAACCTCACCCTGTCATCTCTTCCAAACCTCACCCTGTCTTCTCTCTCAAACCTCACCATGTCTTCTCTCCCAAACCTCACCCTGCCTTCTCTCCCAAACGTCACCATGTCTTCTCTCCCAAACGCCACCCTGTCATCTCTCCCAAACGTCACCATGTCTTCTCTCCCAAACGTCACTACGTCTTCTCTCCCAAACCTCACCCTGTCTTCTCTCCCAAACGTCACTACGTCTTCTCTCCCAAACCTCACCCTGTCTTCTCTCCCAAACCTCACCCTGTCTTCTCTCCCAAACCTCACCCTGTCTTCTCTCCCAAACCTCACCCTGTCTTCTCTCCCGAACCCCACCCTGTATTCTCTCCCGAACCCCACCCAGCACCCTGTCTTATCTCCCAAACCTCGCCCCATATTCTCTGCCGAGTGTTCTGTTTGTCACTGTAATCTGGATACCACAGTAGCTAGGGTATTTCGTGATCTCATCTCTCTCCACCTCTCAGGTCCCTGGTCCCAGTTTAATGATTGGTTACGATCCGAACCTGGGACAGATTTCAGTTAAATGCCGCATTCG
This sequence comes from Hormiphora californensis, assembly GCA_020137815.1. Lineage (NCBI taxonomy): Eukaryota > Metazoa > Ctenophora > Tentaculata > Cydippida > Pleurobrachiidae > Hormiphora > Hormiphora californensis. The sequence goes on from CM035359.1 coordinate 5,505,852, forward strand.
TTTCGGTATACATCGGGTTGTCGTCAAATAAATAGATGAACAATAGTGTTGATACTGCTGATATGATAGACTATCTTTGGTGATATTTGTGATATCCCGGTGATATTTTATAAATCTCTGTGGGCTAAAGAAAGGAGTAGGGGTTGATTATGCCACTTCCCAATTGCTGGCAGTCAGGATAAAATTTGCCTTGTTCGACCCTCCCTCCCCGCGTTTTGAACAAAACAAGATAAAATATTATTTACAAATTACATCTCATGTGTTATTTTGTTGCTTTGTTGTATTGACCACTAAAAACAATTTGTATCAATTTATTTCCGGCATGGTGGGGGATTCAAACCGCCCCTCGTCTTTGATTCAAGGTCAAAGATACAAGGTTTAGGGATCGCTCGCCTAATTGTGTAATTTTCACAAAATGGGACTCTGTCTCAGTTAACGAACATGCTTTGTGTAGCGCGCGGGATAGGTCTAATGGTGAAATGAATCCTGCGCGCGCCGTCAGTAATGGGCTCTGGAAAGGGGTTTTCGGCAAGGGTGCGCGGGATAGACTACTGGCCCCTATCGGGGGCCAGCAACGTTTGCCAATTTTCTAAACATTTTTGGGAAGGTTCTGACTTTTGGTCCCATGTCCAAATCTTTTGGAACAGGTTGTCACTTGTCAGTTGACGCTTGTTACTTTACTTGGCACTTGCTGTAATTTGAAATCTAAATTTGTTGTTCTACAGGCATGTCTTTAGCAGAAAAATATTTGAAACTAATTGAGGCGGAGCGGGAAAAGATGCAAGAGCTCATTTTTCAGATGGAGGACCAACTAAAAGTTCTGAAGATGTGCCAGAGACAGTCTAAATCTTTGATACCGATCTTGAATGTTGCAACAAAATCTGAAAATGATGTCATTTCTCAGAAGAAATGTGTACGAGAAACAGGAAAATGTAACAAACCCTCAAAAACGGAAGTTTTTCCCGATGATGGTGCAGATGAAATCCTAAAAAAGCGTAGAAATTGGATCAAATCTAAGCTGTCAACACTGAGTAAGCTTCTAAATGAACAATACACAGCAAAGCAATTAGCATTTACACCTGTTAGGCCAGATCTTGTCGAGCCGAAAAATGATAAAGATCTGTGGGTGATTTACCAAATTCTACTGCAGATTCTTGCCGAACACGCCTCACCGCCCATTGCAGATCCAGTTAAAATAAGGGAAATAATTGCTAAAATAAATGGTCAATTTCGAAGTAAGATCGGCCATGGAAAAGTAGAGGAAAAGGTTGCAGGAGGACTGTTCCGACTTCGCAACAATCCAAAGCAAAATATACAATACTTACCATTTAGAGACACAACTGATTTATTGCAGCATGTAACTATTTCAAATAACCACTCGTGGGCCGAGATGGAGCTTATGAAAATGAACTTACTGTTAGAAATGGTTGAAAACTCCAAAAGGACAGATTTAAAAGTGTTACAATTTATTCAGTTTCATTTAAACAATTGTGCTTTCGTGCCCCCTGTAATTATTAGTTAAATTCACTCAATTTGCTATAGTTTGGAATTTGTATGAAGGGAGACTTTTCGCATAATTTCCTCCACTTTTCTAGGTGTGTTATGGCACTAGAACGTCTTCGCCCTGTTCATGATTCTGGCTAGCAACTACTACCTCTCCTACTCCTCCTAGTTCCACAACAACCTCAAACATGACGTTGCATGTCTTTCTCCTCAAACTTGTTAACTCGGGTATATTCCGTGGTTTCATTATGTCTTGTATCCTGATCAATACCCTGACGACGGCGTTCTACGCGAGTTACAGCAAGGAAGCATCGAGATATATCACGGAGATGGAGATAATTGAGGTGATGGATTCTCTATTTCTTGCAATTTACACCATGGAATTTGTACTGAAGTTTTCGGTTAAGCCACGGGCATTTTTCTTCAATGGCTTCAACTGCTTTGATTTTGTGGTTCTTATTCTCTCGTATTCACAGGTAAACAGAATTGATATCATCGGTAAATTGGGACTTGGGACTTTAGAATACTGATACATAGTAACATAATAATTGTACTGATGATTTGTTTCATGTTACATCAAATCATATTATAATCGCCCTTTTCCAAACAAACACACAAAAAATCTTGTTTCAGATAATTCTTGTTCACACGGGATCAGCAAACCTTGGTGTATTCAAAGTTCTTCGATCTGTTCGAGCACTCCGGCCCCTTCGTTCAGTGTCTTTTGTTGGTGGATTGCAGGTGACGATTATAATGATGTGATTTTTTCTTTGTTTCGCAAATTTCAAGCCATACTTTAAAAACAGCTGCACTTCCCACTCTAAACTATGATTTGTTATGTTATAACGCTGGCCCCCATTTACATTTGTAAAGGGTCGAACATTTAACAAAACTAAGATTTCTTATTCCCAGGTGATCGTGTCTGCTCTGTTGACAGTCCTACGAAGTACCTTTCTCCACGTGATGATGCTGCTCTTGGTGATAGGTTTCGTCTTTGTCATCATGGGATATTACTTGTTCTCAGAATCCGCTGAGGAGTGGAATACCTTCGCTAAATGCGCCCTAAAGTAAATTATATATTGTTTTAAATTGATGAAATTTACCAGAAAGGGTTTTCATTCCTTCTTAAATTCTAACAACGATCTTATTTCCCCAGTTTGTGTGTTTTGGTTACTGCCGAAGGTTGGCCCGACATTGAACGAGGATTTTACACTGGAGCTATCCCAGTTCTCTCACTCAGTCGCTTTTACATAGTAATCTTCCTGTTTATTGGCCACTTTGTCTTCTCCAATCTTTTCGTGGCTGTAATTATCGGCCAAATCGACAAAGGTAACTGTCTCTCTGATAGAGCAACCGAATCCCACTTTTCTCACTTCACTAGATTTCGATAGTTTTCTCATCCCGATGATTTTCCTAAGCGACGAAAGATTACGAACGGAAAAAGATTATGAAGTACAAGACAGATCTCGATAAGCGGAAAGCTAGAGAGGAGGAGAAACACTCAAACGATATTTCGGAACTTCTAAACGTAGTGAGGGGCGGGATGAAACCTGGCAAATTCAGACAAGCCCTCTTACGGTCATACCATCTTTTAAGATCTGACGAGTTCACGGTTCATAGTGACACGGTTCACAGCATTATTTGGGTATGTTCAATGTTGATACAATTGAAGACGATTTTAGTGGACGAAGCTTATGATTTGATTCGATGGAGAACTAAGAAATCATTTTCAGTGCACAGCGATGGCGCACGAGTATGTAAGATTGGTGCCACGGCTCAAGAGCAACCTGATTCTTCATCGCGAGGTATATATATATATATATATATCCCACACACCAGGGATGGGAATGGGATGTTTTTATAGATGACAAAACACGCTTGGATTAAATCTAGAATCTAGCTAACACCCTTCTCCCAGATGGCGCAGACACTATCAGACGTGGTAGAATCCATGGTCTATGATATGGAAGAGTTAGATATCCTTGATACGGGTATAGCCGTCGGTAACGTTGTTAAAAAATTCACTGGACGACGGAGACGAGCCATCAATTTCCATATCGCAACACCGGTTAGTAAATTGACATTCACTTTTATAATTTACACTGATAATATCAGAAAACGATCAACAATAATTGATCTTGTTTCTCCATGAAAAACTAATTTATTTTCCAGAATCTATTGAAGCGGTGCATGGCAGCAGTTGAAGATTCGTGTTTTGAAAAGAATAGGCCCGAGTCACAGTTGATTGACGTGCGGCCGGCAGATACAGCGACAGACTCAGATGGAGAATGGATTAGGGATCAGAGAAGGTAATCATGGGGTATTGTTTCAATGTTGTTTTTGATGATGCTAGGGTATAAAATACTGAAGTAACCTGGAGTTGTTAAATGATCTGGGATTGTTGACCGAGTAAGACCGAGAGAGAGAGAGAGTAAGAGAACGTTCAGAGATGAATGGTAACGATCAGAAATGAATGGGGACAGATGTCATTTGTCAAATTGTTTATTTTTAAACACTCACATGTGACCCAATGTGACTATTCCTTTGTTTCACTGTAACCCATCACCCTGTTACCCACATCTCTCTCTCACTCAACATCTCTCTCAAACGAACAACTTCCAACAACTATTCACTCTCACCCACTCTCACACCCACCCATTCTCACTCTCACTCATGGTATTGTAGCCTCTATGATAAAGCTATGATGAAGTGATGAAGATACCACGCGATGTACCACCTCATTAAAACATGGATCCTGAACAAGACCCATACACTACAAGCCGCGTATCCCTGCCTACGGCCCAAACTGAATACAATGTGGGCCGGGAAGCAACACCCTCCACCCGTACTCGATCTAATGCAATGAGAATGTCCCTCACGCCCTCTCTTGCTCCCTCTGAGATTGGTGACAGGGTCGAGGTGGCTGGAGATGTGGTGGAGGCGACATACCAACCATCACGATCTCAATTTTCGTTCGGAACAGACAACTATTTTCATCTGTTTGTCATGAAGCTCACGCACACAAAGTTTTTTAATCGTCTCATGCTGATCATTATCCTGATTAATGCCATCGTCATTTGCATACAACTGGAAACGGATCCCAAGAAAAGAGATCTACACAAAGTCAGTACAATGTTTTTCTGTAAACACACGTGTTCATACTTCATGATTTCAATACTTTTTAGGAAACAAAACATTCGAGACAATTCTTTTAGTTTTTCATAACTCCTTCCCCCCCCCCCCCCAGGCGTTCGTCATTCTCAACGATATCTTCCTTGTCGCCTATACCCTGGAATTTCTACTCAAATTTTACTCTGATAGAACTTCATATTGGTTCTCCGTCTACAATCTGTTCGACTTTGCCATCCTTGTCGTGGCATTCGTGGATTTAGCTCTTGCGTATATCTCAGCAAGGTTTGTGTGTGTTTTAAATGAGTGTGTTTTCCCAAAATAGGAATCAGCGATACATTTCGTATTTCATTAACCCATACTCATCACACAGATACGATGATAAAGTTATGGATTTGATTCGGTCAATGCGATCCTTTCGGGCGTTAAAAATCGTTAACTTTCTACCGGGGGTCCAGGTATTATATATTATTAGATTACTGTGATAGTGTAGGGAATTGATTAAAATTGTCGAAATTCGACTTTATATCGCCCGCTAGTCGACTAAAACAAATTAAAAACAATCTTTTAAAATTTACCAAAACAACACTGTACGTCACTAAAATTCCCCGTTTTAAGGTGATTGCGACTGCGCTGGTGCATACCCTTAAAGAGCTGATCCAAGACGTTGTTCTTCTTCTCTTTCTCATTCTCTTCGTTTTTGGCATAATGGGATTCTACTTTTTCGGGTATGTGTGTATATATTTAATGACCGCTTATTTAAAAATCAAGTTTGACCTTATTCTATAACAGTGGAGCTCCGGTATATTGGCCACCCGCACAGCGCCTCCTAAAGCGTTTTACACAACGTCCAAAACGTCTTAGACGTCGTGTAGTGGACAACGCTTTGGGCAATGCTTTTTGCAGGCCACCAATATGACGAAGCTTCACAGTAATCTAGTAAAATTATATGTCCAGGTATGATGCAACGTCTGATCCAGTTTTGGAATCCTGGGGATCTCTCGCCAATGCCTTTCTCTCCCTTTTTACAATTGTAACAGCTGACAGTTGGTGGAAATTCATCTTGGAGCTAATTGAAGAAGGATCATATAATCCGTTCTTATCTCGGGCTTACATCATGATTTTCCTTTTCATAGGTCAGTACCTGCTATGCAGTAATACCTGCTAAAGTATTAGAACAATGGGAGCCCTTTGGTTGCAGTAGCATCATATTTTAAAACTTTACAGATCTTTGATTAAATATTGTTTTCGATAAAAATAGGGTTCATGATAACAACTATTTTCAGGTCACTTTATCGCCAGTAACCTTTTCATTGCTGTCATTATCACCAACATACAGTGCAGCAGTAATAAATTCAAACAACAGATGCTCAAAGAAAGGGAGATATTGGTTGAGAACCGAAAACTTGATTTCTGGAAGCGCTCTCGCAGAGAGGTTGGTAGTTACATTTTATTTACCGGGCCCCGATTTACCGGGACGATAATCTTCCACCCTGCGCCCATATATGAAACTAACAGTATTTGACCCCGATATACCGGGTACCTATACCCCGATAAACCGGGCAAAACCCTTTCCCCCGAGCATCCCGGTAAATCGGGGTCCGACTGTAGTTACATTTAATGGAGATCTTGAGATCTCAATACATACTATTGAGTCAATAGACAGAATACAATTTCTTTGAACTTATCTTTTACATGTTTTCCTAGGTCAAAAAAATGATTCGAGGGTCTGATGCAGATGGAGAATCCAACTTTGACCGACTTGCAACGGATTTCTACTTTGCAATTCCAAAACGAGATTTCATCGTAAAGAGTGATCTGAAATCAAGTCGCCTTTGGATGGATGTCTTTCTAAAGGAGCTAGTCCGAAACCAAAAGTTCATGCGCAGAACAGTCAACCTGCACTTTGAAACAGGTAACATTTCATCGCATAATTTCTAGTACACAATCAGACCCCTATTGGCCTATTTACCTGGAAAACCCCTTACTTTCCCAGAGAATACAAGTAAATCGGGGTCTGAGTCGGAAATTAGCCCGACTGTAAAGAATCTACATCTACCTACATACTTATCTTAGAAATGTGTATTTCCATTTTCAACACCAGCGTTTTATTTCAGTGGAAACGATGGGTCCCTTGATAAACTATGTGGAACAAGATACACGGAAACCTAGCATCTCTCAACATTCTCGTTACACAATGAACCTAAAGGTATTTTGATTATAGTCACACACGACATGAACCTGTAGTTCTTAACCCTTTGGGACCGATAGTGGCGTCATCGACAGAAATATCTGAAAATTGCTGGAGACACTCCTAACAAGCCTACTTGAAAGCACAACCAAAAAACTCGTCTCTACGAACTTTGTTTCTGTGGGGTCACCAGTGACCCTATCGGTCTCAAATGGAATGCAAACAATTGAGATTTCGTAGCTATTTTGCCTCATAACTCGAAAACCGCTATTTTTAGGGACCCTTGTTTTCTTATAACATTTTAAATTAAAAACCCGGGCCATTTTGAAAAACCACCCAGGACCCCGACCACGAGCCGAAAAAACAAAGGGCCGAGAGGGAAAAGAAGGAGCACAAAAAATCTAAAAAAAATTTTCGCGACTTAAGATGTATAGATAACTGGGTTTTGGGTTTTAATTTTGGCCCTAGCCCTTTTGGGAAAAATGCCGTTTTTTAGCCTTTATCGGTGGCCAACCCTTTAAAATGCACGTAAAATCCAAATTTCTTATTAGGTTAGGGGGAGATAGGGTCACTGGTGACCCCCCGGTTTTTTTTTCCCTTGAGCGTTGTAAATTGATCAAATCATCACGAAACTTTCCGGGGTAAAAAACCTATGGTTTTTTTTTGATTTTGGGCCATTATGGCTCTTTTTAAACCCTTTAGAGATTTTTGGCCAATTACACCAAAATTTCAATTTTTGGCTTAGAGTTGGCCATTTTAGTAAACTAAGAGTTCAAACTTTTTAAAAGACCCCCCAAAAAACAGCCCCAAAAAGGGTTTTTTCTAACCCGGAAAAAATTTAAATTCTTAGTTTTTGTTCGGACCGCGTTTGAGCAAATTAGCGGGGGGGACTGGTGCCCCCGGTCTCAAAAAGGGTTTTAAAACGAAGTCACCCCATTTTGCTTTTGCGGAGGGGTAAACCCCCCCTAATTTCATTTGGTACCAAAGTTTTTACCGGGGGGAATTTTAAAAAATTTTGCCAAAGGAGTGCTGGTTTTCAAAACGGTTTAATTTCATTCCCCCTGGGGGGTTAAGTTTCCCCCCTTTCCGGAGGCCGGATGCAAGTCCCCCCCCAACCCCGAAAGACCATTTTTTCAAAAACCCCCTTTTTTAAAGTAGGGTCCCTCGTTGATCCAGCCTTAAAAGGGCGAGTGTGGGGGTTTACAGCTGTGCACCCGGGGGTTTTAAATTTTGTATTTTAGGAAAAGCCAGCAGAAAAGACCCCCCCATTTTCCCCCCCCCCCATCTTCCCCTTGGGGGGTTTTTTTTCTCTTCTTCCTTTCCCAAACAAAAAACTTCTTCGACCAACCCAAATCCCTCTCCAACCGCTATAGCAACGGGGTTTTTGGTTGGGGGTGAGGTAAAGGGGAACCCTTCTTTTCCTACTCAGTCCAAACGGGGTTTTGGGGGGGGGACTCTCTCCTTTGGGGGTTTCCCCGGTTTGGGGGTTTCCCAAAAAACTCCCCCCCCCTTTTTTTCCCCCTTTTTTTTTATCCACCCCCCCCTTTTACAGTTGGTTTTTATTAAAGCTCTTGAGGTTTTTTAAATATTTCTTCCTTAGCCACACGCTAGGGAAGGGGGATGTTTAAACTTTCCGAGCCCCCAATCCCCAAAAAAAGGAGGGGGGAAAAAAAAGGGAGGAAAAAAAGGGAAGACCCCCAAAGAGCCGGGGGGAAAAACCCAAGGGGCCCAAAGGGGAAGAAGAGAGAGCGGGGAAAAGGGGGAGGAGGGAAGGGGAAGAGCGAGAAGAAGGGGTAGCGATTTTGGGGGGGAAAAAAATGGGGGTCCCTTCTCCCCACCCTCTCCCTTTTATTTTTCCCCCCTTTCCTTTTATGTTTTGGTTCCCCTATTTCCTTCCCTTTTTTTTGTTAGTGGGTTTTTCCCTTTTTTCAGCCTCAGTGATGCAAGATGGAGTAATGTGGACGATTGTGTTATTCAGAAAAGCACGAGTGAAACTATCTCTTCTCCTCTCTGGATCTATCTCCTCTCGTATCCTACTCTCTCTCCTACTCTCGTCTCTGCTCTGTCTTCCTCTTCTCTTCGCTTTCAATCTTAAATCTTTTCAGTACAACACCAAATCCCGTTGACGAGCAAGTTTGTTGAGTCGAGGTCACTTGTGTACACCATTCTTTCTCTACTCAGTTCCCATCTCGTTCTCTTTGATACGACTCATCTGATCTCTACTTTCTCTCCTGAGCTCCTCTCTCTGCGCGTCTCTCATCTCCTCTATCTATCTCTCGCTCTCTCATCTCTCTCTTCTCTTCTCTCTCTCTCTCCTTCTCTATCCATCCCACCCTGCACACGTTGTGCTCTCATTCAATGCTCTTGAGGTATAAATATTGCTTCCTGTAGCCTACACGCTAGTAATGCGGAGTGTTCTACTTACTTTTCCTGTATTACACACACTGCACCTTCAAAACCACCCGTCTATTGCCTCAATACCGCCTTGATTCTCTCTCAGCTTTCTCTCTCTCTCGCTCTCTCTCTCTCTTTCTCTCTATCTCTCTCTATCTCTCTCTCTCTCTCTCTCTATCTCTCTCTCTCTCTCTCTCTCTCTCTCTCTCTCTCTCTCTCTCTCTCTCTCTTTTATGTTAGTCGACAGTCTCCTTCTCCATGCTCTTCACCCACCCTCTTCACAATATTTTGTATCGCTATGCTGTGGTTTTGTTTGTTCCTCTCTTATTTTACAACACTTCACTCTCGTCTTTTTTTCAGCATCGCCTGAGCCCGCTACAGATGCTACAAGCTCCTTCGAATAATCTGAACCTTCCCCCTGGAAGAAGAGCTAGCTTCCGACGGCCGTCCATGTTTGGGACGTAAACACTGGAATGCGGGAGAAAACACTGGAAAGTGGGAACTGATAGAACATAGTATATTAATGAAGTGGGAAAGAGAAAATGTTTGTAGGGACAGTGTTGAAAGAAAAACAGACTGAGTCGGTTGAGATCGATAGAGTCGACATTATATTGTGGGCAATACTGTTTATATTTATCTTCATCATAGAATGTATTTTCCTGCTTACACACGCCCCCGACCCCAATTCTCTTTCTTGCTTCCTCCTTCTACCTCTACCATTTACATTTGTTTTTCTTCTCTTTTACTTCTCGCTTGCCCTAACCTCCCTGACCCCAGGTTGCTTTCCTGTTCCACCTACCAACTAACCTTACTATTTTCCCCCTTGTAGCTAGCAACGATGCCAAAGTCCTCAAAATCTAATGCAAAAGCTAATGTAAGTTTAAAATTGGTTCCAAATGTTCCAAAACTTGATAATGAATTGATAATTTTATACTTTCTCATACTCAATTTTGTATGATACGTATGCAATGAAAACTAACACCACTTCCCCTCAGACACGATCGACACCAGACACCGCGGAAGGAACTCGCCGATCCTCCCGACCCCAGCGGAAGCGTGTCTGTATTGATACATTTGAGCACATTGGCAGTGACGAAGAGAAGGCTCTGAGTGCTGCCCTGAAAGCCTCATTAGAGGAAAGCGAACCACCGACAACTGAGCCTGTTTCACCGCCAAAAAAGGGTCGCGGTCGGCCGAGAAAAAAGGTCAAAGAGAAAGAGGAAGAGGAGGAAATTCCGAAGACAAAAACTAAGAAGCAGAAAGAAGAGGAAAAGACTGAAGTTCCAAAAAAGAGAGGTCCAAAGAAGAAAGAAATTGAGAAAGAGGAAGAGAAATCCGAAGATTCTGTTGAAAGTCCCAAAAACAAACGCAAAAAGACGAATGGCAGTAATGATGCGAAAACCGGCAAAAAACCAGCAGCCGTACCTCTCGCACAACGGAAGTTCGCTGCAGTTGCTTCAAACGGTCGACGGGCACCTTCACGGCGAAAAGCAACTCCAAAACCAACGTCTGCAGAACGAAAGGCACCTGCACCGCCCGAGAAAGACGGTGAAGATACCCTGAAAACGGAGGAGTTTGTCGACTACCTCTGCCTTCGGAAAAGTGTCCCCTCAAAGTCTGAATGGAAGAAGTTCAGTGGAGAGGACGAAGAGGATGGGTTAGTGATAGCAGAGAGCGAGGAGTCAGCTACTGAAGATGGTGAGGAATTTAAAGTGTTTGAGTTTCGTGATTCTATGACTGAGGACGACAGTAAGACGACAGTGACTACCGGTGACCGTGACAAACACCCGACAAACAAACGGAAACCACTCCCCAAGAAACGCCGTCTAACACAACAGCATTATGAGGCGAAACTGAAGGCGAACTACCTTGCAACTCTCAATTCGGTTCCGGTATTTCGTCCAACTGGGGAGGAATTCAAGAATCTCCACGCATACCTTGCCAAGCTGCAACCCCAGTTAGAGGAGTGTGGGATGGCCAAGGTTATCCCTCCACCGGGATGGAAACTACCCAATCTGATTCAAGAGGATATCCGGTTTACGATGTGTCAGCAAGAGGTCCACAGGTTGTACCAGAGGAATGGCCCTAGCACGGCATTGCTGAACCAGATTCGGTCTCATCTGGTTCATGAACACGGTATGGAGTGGAAGGGCCTGCCGTACATCGGTAGTTCACCGGTAGATTTAGCGAAGTTATCCGGGTTGATGAAGAAGCACGGTGGGCTGCAGGTGGTCATTGACAAGAAGAAGTGGGTGAAAATTGCTGATGAGATGCGGATTCCAAATGTCGCTGAGAGGGCGAGACAGGTTGAAGAGGTGTACTGTAAATACCTTCTCTCATTTGATCTCCTATCCGATGTTGAGCTGGCTAAGTTGAGACCCATCCCTGATGTGGAAGGGGAGGGAATTGAAGAGAGGACAGGTCGCAAGATGACTCTCCAGGCCCTTAGGAGACACGACACTAACATGAGAAAAGGAAAGTTCACTCCGGATGGGCTGGCTGCGACCACCACCGCAGAGCAGAATTTCTGGAGAACCGTTAGTGATGCTGAGGAACATTTTGTAGCACTCAAAGGAGTGGAGTCCACCAAGACGCATGGTAGTGGTTTCCCCGCCTATGAACCTCGATACATTGCCCAGAGTGATTGGAATTTAACGAATCTGAGGAACCTCCCTGATGGGGTCATGGGATTTTTACCTGCTGTGGATACAATTACAACACCCAAACTCGAGTTTTCATCGCTTTTCTCTGCCTCTGGTTGGCATGTTCAACCTCACTTCCTGCCACTGATATCTTACAACCATCTCGGCAATGTGAGAGTGTGGTATGTTAGTCCAGATAGTGAGAAGGTCCTGTCAGCTCTTCAGGAAGTTGCCCCTCGTATCGGCGGGGGTGTGAGGCATGTTATCGACCCAAACTCTGTTATCATTCCTCCATCTGAGATGATAGCTCGTGATATCAGGGTGTGTAGAGCCGTTCAGAAACCAGGGGAGTTCATAATTACTGCTGCTAAATCGTACACCGCTTCATTCAACCTCGGTCTAAATGTTGTGGAGTCTGTTAATTTCGCGGCTGAAAAGTGGCTAAACTGTACAGTTGATAGTGTAAGGTTGTATCAGGGCCACAGACTCCGACCACCGGTTAATATTCCCGGGCTTGTTTGTGATGTGATGAAGCGACAGGACACGCTCAGTGAGAAGATGCTAAGGGAAGCAGAACCCTGCCTTACCGCTTTGTTGCTTGAGGAGCTAGATTTGAGAAAGGAGGGAAAGTTACAGCGGGTCTCACCCGGTGGAGGGATTGGCAAAACAAGATATTGTGCAACCTGCCATGCTATCTGTCATTTTTCGTTTGCCACTGCTAAAACCAAGGACTCTCCAACATACTGCTTAGCCCACGCTGGACCTACTACCACCGTGTATTGTCTTCACAGTGACGGGGACTTACGCGAACTTCTGGATCGACTTGAGAAACGTCTCCACCCTAAACGAAGCATCGTCCACCCGGTCCAAGCCCTGGCACGTTCAGTGTCCCGTCCTAACCCCACTCCTACAACCCCGACCACTGCGGTAACAAGAACATCATCACCGGCTAGTGTTTGTCCTGCCTCACCAGCTGAAGAGGAGGCATTGCGAGAGAATAAGGGAGGGCTGGATCTTCAACAAGTTACACAACCATCACAACAGGATACCCCTCTAGTCCCTCCCCCACAAGTTTCAGATGCTATCCAGCCAAACAGCCTGGTGTTCATATCATCAACCTCAGCGTCTGTCTTTGGACCAACCACCCTAGCACGGCCCATCCCGATAAAACCAGCTCCGATTAACCCGTTGAAACTCCTCCCCTCCCTTCTGGTGCACCCCCAACAACAAATGATACCGCCCGGTGCTGCTGCTGCTGCTGCTGCCGCGGCTGTAGCTGCTGCACGGTCTGCTGGCATTACACCTCCTGCCGCTCTCTGGGAGTGTTACCAACCATGATTTGAGGTTCTATGAGGTTCTGTGAGGTTCTGTGAAAACATTTTATTGGACAATTTCCAACCCCCGTGACTGAGTTAGTAAATCTAGTAACTTGATAAGGACTGTTTAAACGACAGACATATATTGAATTATACAACTGGATTTTTGATTTATTATTATTACGACTGTGAAATTTTCTCTTGACTGACATCTGTGTGTGTTGTGTGTGTTTTTTGCCGCATTATGATGTGTATGTAGAATAATATAATTTGAGGGCCAGAAGTTGGAGTCAGGAGTGGAGAGAGAGTGTGTATGAGAGAAATAATGTGTGTGTGAGAGCTAGAGAGAGAGAAATATAGGAATTAGAGCTAGAAACGGAGATAGCAGGGAATCTGAAGCTGTGTTTTCGACCTTCTGCCAATTTTGAATTTAAAAAAGTCAAGAGGGAAATTAAGAGATAGATTTAGTGACTGTGAGAGAGAAAATGCAGAGAAAGTGAGATAATAATTATATTCGTTTATGAGTAAGAGAGAGAGAATATATGTATTCATTTATTTCAACGCCGTTTCTTTAAAGGGGTTTTTACAGCAATTTCTAATGAATAACATTATTTACACATTATCTTATTTTTTTGTTAGTTGAAAATTGGTTTAGAAGTTTTGTAGGTACAAAGTCCGCAAAAGATGAGCTTTTTCCAGGTTATATCACAACGATTTATTCTGTCCGTCTGTGTGTGTTAATATATGTATCTGTGTCATGTGTGTGTATGTAAATTAATCCACTATGTATTTGGTTGCTTTTTTTCACAAAAGAATTGCTCCGTTTTTCTTTGTTTAACTGTTTCCTACAAAAGTTCGTTCTAAATTGAGCCACTCCTCTCTCCTTTTCAGAGCTATGAAGAGCGTTACAAAAATGAGAGAAAGCACACACATCTATAAATCAGAGAAAGCATCAGGTGTTGACCCCCCTCAGAGTGGTTCCAGAAATGAGAAACATATTTTTAAACCCCAGAACGAACTTTTGTATGTTTTGTTGAGATAACATGTCTCTCGGAACTCCATGTTTGAACGCTTTTAAACACCATTTAAATGTTGAATATTGTTCGAATTGTCTTGTTTTTAATTTACAAAAGTAAAACATATGCTGTTTGAACTAAATTGGAGGGAAATTGTTCGCAATAATCGTATGTACATCTGTTGTGTCTTCATGTCAGAGTCCAGTGTGTGTTGCATCGTGTGCGACAGCCACATCCGGCTGAATCTATGCGCGCTCGCAAAATGCTCACAGGAATGCAATTGAATTTTGCAACGATTCCCAAGCAAACGAAACTGTCGTCAGCGCTCAGGGTGACTCTTGGGAATCAGGGCGCGCGCGCTGCAACCGTACTGCTGCAAGACACCCTGGATTTGTCTGTCCGTCTCTTGTTTGTCTGTCTGTTTATCACATCATCATCTGTTCCCAAACAAAATGAAACGCACAATTTAAAATCAGGAGAAACTTTACAGAAGGTTGGTGTTGATATATTTACAAAACTACATTATATGTAAAACAGGTTCTCTTTATCTCTCAATCTATTATTGTTCTTTTGTCGGTGTGCATGCAGGTTCTCCCCCCTCTTTTCCTATTGTGGGCGTGGCACTTCCTGTTGGGCAAATGGAGGAGGTTGAAGGAACATTAAGATAACAGAGTGGGGTACTGATGAGTATTCAATCAATTGTATTGCTAAACAAGTCCTAGTCAAAGTTGTATTGAATTTGAAGGGAAAGTCTGACTAGGACTAGTACTAGAGTATCAAGGTGGTGGTGGAGTATCGAGGTATAACCAACCTGAAACGGTACTATCAGCCCGGGTAGCTGGTCGGCTGGCCATGATAAACCCGTCATCTCGATAATCCTTCCATTCCACTAGAGAGGCTGTCAGTCGTGGGGTGTTGTGAAGGATAGCAAGGGAGTAACTTTGGAGAGTGTTGTGTGATCGAGCAATGGCCAGAGATATGTTCACTGAAAGAGAGGAGTTGGGGTTAGATTGGGTTTGAGGGGGTAAGAGGGGGATGTTTGAGGGGGTAAGAGGTGGAGGTTTGAGGGGGTAAGAGGTGGAGGTTACTGTTAGAGGTTGTTGAGTAAGGGGGACCCTTCCCCCTTACTCAACAAGTTAGAGGGGTTTTGGGGAGTTGGGTTTGGAATGGGATTCGCCGATTCGGGGGAGGACTGAGGTGGGACACTGGGACGAGGTTTAGGGGGAGGTTAGTTGTTTGGAAGTTCAAAGGAAGGCCCGGGCACCTGGATCGAATAGAATCATCATGGTATGGCGGTTGGTACGTTGAAAAAAAGGGACAGGGGGTGTCCAAAATTGTATGGAATTTTTTGGAAATTTTTGGCCACAATCCACAAATGATAATAGTATTGAAACCACAAACAATATAGCTCAAACAATTCCTAGGCTTCAAAAATATTTGCAAGGGACAGGTATCTGACTAGAGAGTTCTTCAAACGATTCCTCTCAATATCGTTCTGTCTTTTTCAACTTCTCTCGGAATGCTAGTTCAGTGTTCACGATTCTACAGAGGGTGGGGGTGCTATTTTGCCCAAATAGTACGACATTGTCCCCTCAAAGGCTGCTCTGTGCTCCTCAACCTCCTCCACTGTTTCAACCTCTCCAGATTTTGTCCACTGCATCGCCTCCTCACAGGTCCTAAAGATGGGGGAAATCAATAAATCTGTGAGAAATAAACATCCATGCAATGGCACATAGCTGAACTAATCGGAATTCTGAACGCTAGGTGAGAGAGACTCTGCCCCCTCGTCAAATGTTCACCTGTTCGATGTTTGCTTTTCTTCTTTGTTCAATTTCCCAACAATTCGTTCTGGGTCTGTTACTTGGCTATGGTAATCTGAGATGTGGGCCCTGTAGTCCTGAAATGGAGTTACAGCGTGTTAAAACAATGTTTAATTAAGGGAGTATAGGGTGGGAGTAAAGCTAGAGGTTGGGAGTTGAGGGAGTATATTTAGAGACACGTGGAAACTGAAGAACTTAACAGAAATCACCTGAAGGGCGGCTGAGAGATCTAGTAGATAAACAGTCGTTTCGTGACCATATCTAACTGCTATATCTCGAGGCGTTTCCCCTTTACTTGTTTCAAGACTGAAACATTGAACAACTAGAAGAATTGTGTATCGTTGTTATCCTGCATTTTCGGAACATGTTCGTCTCAACACTGCACGCCGCAGACTGTACCAAACCCGGGCGAACAAGCTAACAATAGTGCAATTACATGCGCGCGATGTACTATATCGCATGGAAGTTCACTATTGTTAGCTCGCTCACCCGGGCTAGCTCGTGCACCCGCGACACGCAATGCCGAGACGAACACGCTCCGAAAAGAGAGCATAACAAATCTAGTCAATCAAATCTCACTGTAGAGATATGGGAGAATTTGTTGGGGCTCTTGTTCTGTCTGTCAGGGCTTTCTGGCGTACCCCGCAGACCCCATCTGATCGCACTGTCAAATGGGGGTCTGGCGCCGCTAGAAAGGTCGGGGGTGTCATGGGCCACCAGACAGTTTTGTAACTTACGAGAGAGTAGCGCCATGATCAAGTAGACACTGAACTGACCCAATACGGCCCCAACTGGCAGCTTTATGAAGCGCTGTATATCCCTGCGGTAACGGGATAGATAAAGACCTGGCGGTTAAGCATACTAGGACAGGGCGGCTGAATTGACAAATTGTCACACTTTCCATTTTCTGTGTAGTTATAGGGTACAACTTTGATCAATGATATAAGCTGATGTGTACCTGTGGATCGGCTAGATTAACATCCACCTCCTCATTTTGAAGGAGCGCCGGAACAAGGGCAATTCGACCGAGAACTGACGCCTTTTCAAGGGGAGTCTGACCAAAGTCGTCACGAAACTGTAGATCTGGTTTCTGTGGCTCTGTCGCTTCTTCCGTTTGCTCTTGTTCGGGGTCTGGTTGCGGGTTACATAGAGAGTTGAAGAGCTCCTCCTTTTCGAAGATTAGGGCCTTTAAAATGTCGACATTTGAGGCAACCATTCTATACGGGGAAGTTTTTGAATTAGAAAACCGAAATCGACATGTATTTTGTCTTGTTTACACTCTATCCTTAATTCTGTGAGATCAAGAGCCAAGGACGTGCGTTATTGGAATGCTAACGCAGCGCGCGCAGTTACTTTCTATAGGCGTAACTTTCTGTAACCATGGAGACGGAGAGAAAATAGTCATCACGTTATACCGATCAATGGACGACTGCTAAACAATGAACTCTCGCCGGGAAACCCCCAGATTTTGGCGTGTAATTTTAAATTTAGTTTATAATTTCGTTGGTACGGGACATGGGCACGGATTTAAGAAAGGTAGGGATCAGTTTAGGATGTACAGCAGCTGCTTCGACTGCAAATAACACTTACTCAGTTGTAACCTTTCCTGATCATCTGTTTCCATGCTTTCTGCAGCCTTTTCGAAATACTCTACAGCGTGCCCGTAGTCACCCTGAAGAAATAAAACGTTCGAAACTTTACAGACTGTGAAATCTAAATAGAGTACTGACGTACCAGCATATTGTACAAGTCGGCCAGGGAGCTGCACGCTTGCGAATACACCTCCTTGTTTCCCTGATCGTTTGCAATGTTGACAAATTCTTTGTAACTTTCCAGCGCTTCCTCGATCTTGCCCTCACTGAATGATAAGTTGATGTTAATTGCATCTGATGTTTATTGGCCCAAAGACCACTGTACCTGGTTTGACATCGACCAAGGGCCTCGTATGCTTTACCCATTCCAACTTTGTCCTTGTCCCTTTTGCATCGATCAAGATATCCTGAATAGAAACGAAGTTTAGTAAAATAAACCCTGATCAGTTGATCTCAAAACTTTTTCCATTGACCCGATCGCGATCCTAGATTGATCAGGCCGATCCACAACCCCAGAATCTTTCCCTACCCCACAATTCATACCTTTGTGGTACATCTTGGCCACTTGTGGATCACCGACTGCTTCGTAAATGTTTCCTAATCGATGGCTGGCCATTCCCGCTTCAGTTTTGTTACCACCTAAATATCTCTAGTTGGTTCAGTTAGCTCTAAAAACGAAATAATATGTATGAACAAGTCTAGAAAGACCCAGTAAAATAAACACCAAGAACCCCAACCTTCTTTAGCCATCTGGTAGGCTTTCTTCAGGTATTCGATGGACAAGGGTGGGGATTCTTCGTAAACCTCTTCAGCTAGGCATGTGTACGTTTTGTAGAGCTGAAATGTGGTGTTAGGGTGGTTAGGGCATCTAGGTAGAAAATGGAAGGACTAAGAAAGATGAAGTGAGGCATGTGTGTAATGTGTCATGCACGCTGCTAACACACAACGTGTTCTGAGATGTGAGAATCATCAGGAGACAGGAGGGAGCTAGTTCGATCGGGGAGAAAATGAGAGAAATATAGTGGTCCACGCTTCTATAATGAGTATGGCGAACACCTTTTCAGTTTTATACCGACAGCAGACAGACAAAAATGAATATCAGCATGTTGGGTATAAAGCGAAAGGGAGAGAGAGGGGCGAAAGATAGGTAGGTAGATACAGGGAGAGAGAAAAAAGAGATAAAGAAGGAGAAAGAAAGATAAAGAAAGATATCTACCTGAATAGCGGCATTATCATGAAGGTGTTCTCCCTCCTTATTTTGCCAATCTTGGTCAGTTGTGAGCGTAAAAAACTTTTCCAAAAACTCAATAGCAGCCGATAAATCGCCTAAAATGATGGTCATTAGTTTTATCGCTAACATGATAAGTATTCTTCTCTGATCGGGCTATCTAGTATCTACCTACCTCGTTTTTCCAGTGCAACACCGATGTAAAAGTTAGCCTCAGCCTGTTTTCGTCCATCATCATCTACTTGATTACTTTCCGCCATACATCGCCCATGGAAGTGGTCAATGAGCCATTGGTCACTGGGAAACTGCTCAAAGTAGTGTGCCAACTCGAGGTACGCGTCATACGCTTTATCCGGTGCTCCTGGGGATTAGTTTTTGAAGTTGCACAGAAATATTGACCAATCATCGGGAAAACCGATCCTTCTATGCAGTTCTAGATATAATATGGAAAGATATGGAAAGAACGACTTACCGCATCTCCTGGAATCTTCGGCAGCGATGAGTTTTGTTTTCAGAAAGTCTAACTTTTCATGCTGGTCTATCAACAACTGAACTTCAACGTCACCTGACTCTGAATCTGAAAAAAGAGAAAAATGAATTGGACTTCTGCACTGGGCAATTATTGCGCCCTCCCCCCCCCCACCTTTTATTGGGGGCAGGGCTATGCAAAATACCAGGGTGAGTAGTTAAAAGTCATATATAGAATTACAACGAAATAATACAGCTGTATTTAGGACATGATGGAAATCTTGTTGGAGCCCAAGTTCTACTGCGGTCATATAGAATTAACTAACCTGCACTCTTTATTTGCTCGTTCTGCTTGTCAAAGAGTTCAAATAGTTCAATAAAAGAGGAAACATAGCCGTCTTGCAAGATGGATAGAGATAGGTTGTGCTTGTAACTGTTCCTGTATCCGCTTACATCTGCTTTTTCTATCCCCGCTAACCTTCCGAGACTGAAAAAGAAGTTTTGTATCTTATACAAAGTTCAGAACTAATCTTTTTGATTATCTACAAAGAAAGAGAATCAAGTTAGTTACTCGTTATCTAACATATTTATCTAGTACCTCTGTCGTTTTGAGACGGTTGTCCGGCTCCTACCGCTCTTCTCACTCCGTCCACTTCTAAGGCTTGGAAGGGTTGTCTTCGAGCCAGAGTGGTTGACTGGTGGCAGCGTGGTTGTCATAGCAATCTATAACACGCTAATCCATCGTCTACACATACAGAACAGAGTTTAGATTAGGGGCGAGTAGAATGGGAACATAGAATGGGGGTGGGGTAGTTAGCGGGAGGAGGGAAGTTTAGAGGAGTTGTGATTTTCGAGTAAAACGAAGCTATGCTAGAATTCTAATTACATTGCATGAGAAACAATCGGAGTGCAATTCAGAAAAATAAACGATTAGATCTGGCCAGGATACAGTTCTCAACTCACTATTCCTATCAAATATATACCACTCTTTCCCCAGCCCTTCCAATAAATAAAAGATGAGATTGTTATAAAATCAACTAGGATAGGAAACAGCAAAATAGTTGTGACCCTCACTATAAAAGCAGTCATAAGAACAGAGGCATGCCCGGATCGGAATGTTCCCCGCCTTGTTGTTCAACTTTAGTTCACTTTTAGCATTAACGAAATGAACGCACTCTAACCACGAGTAGAGATATGACTGTTCACAAACGACACACTTCTTGGCGTCTTTTAGAGCGTTCAGGATGTCGGGACGAAGTGTAGCTGATTTGCGGAGGGTGGAGTTCCGATCTTTGAAAGATACGAGAATCATACGGGCACACAGTTCCTGAAATTATAACAATATTGTACTCTTAGGTACCGGCAGTGGGTACTGTCAGTGGAGCCGAAATAGAATAACTGGGCAAAAACGAAACCACAATTATATATTGCAATGATTCATTTTATACCTTGAGATACAAAACATCATTAACATTCTGACTCAATACTGGGAGATGTTCCAACAGGGGATTTTCGTCGCAATGAAGCTCCTTTAGGGCACAATGGTAGATTCCTTCGGGAAACATTGTTATTAGGTTGCAACTCACGTCCAGTACCTGAAATAATAAAGTTAATCAGCTAACTTGCTCGTACCTTGTTTTTCATCTCTGATCTCCCCAGATATAGGTCAGTACAACAATGTTTTGTACAAAAACTTGGAAAAACTTTAGACATGGATTTGGACTATTCCTTTAAAAAGAACTGGAAACTTACCTGCAAACTCTGACAGTGCCCAATTTCGTCTGGGATTTCCGAGATTTCATTCTTGTACACAAACAACTTCTTAAGATTTCTCAAGTACCCCAACTCTCGTGGTAACTCCTTGATTCTGTAACATTGTGGCATTGAGAAACAAGTTAATAAAAGCAACTGTTAGATTCTAACAAACAATTCTTTTCCTCGATCCAGCCTCCAGACGGGCTTGGATTCCAAGAAATGTTTATCACCCTGGATATACCTGTTATTTCCTAGATGAAGCTCAGTTATCTCTAAACAAGACAAGATATCCCGGGGAATCGTAGTGACAAGATTCCTCTCCATGCAAAGGACTTGCAAGCTTTTCATCCCTCGTATCTGATTTGGACAAACAATTTAGTTTTCGTTACAATGATACACGATAAGATTTAGTAGATGCATCTACCCCACTTTTAAGGAAAATCTGATACATCTAGATGCTAATAAAATGTTAGATAAAAAACACACCTCAGGAGGAATCTGGTCGATATTATTATTGTTAGCATTTAGTATTCTACAACTAACGAGCCTCTCAACCACAGCTCCGGTCAGCTCTTTTAGTTGGTTGTTGAAGATGTGGAGGGTATCTATGTGGGGGAGACATCCCAAAACCAGAGGTAGGTACTCAAAATGGTTGTTGCCAAGGTTCACCAGCTGAAGATCTGCAATCAGTGATTGGAAGAGAGGGGACGAGGAACAGGGTGGAAAAGTCTAAAAGAGATAGGGAGTGAGAGGACGAGAAAGAGACTGGAAGAGTCAATATGATAGGAGAGTCGAAGAAATATTAAATTTTGATGAGGTAAAAAGTAGTAAATGTGGGGATGTAAAAAGGTAGAACTTTAATTTTGTACATACCTTTCAAGTTTTCAAGTTCATACGGAAGTTCTTTTAGCTTGTTGTTTTTCAAAATCAGCTGCCGGGCACTAACAACTTTGCAAAGGAGAGGAGGGATAGTAGAGAGGGATTTGTTGCATATTGTCACAGATTTAGAGTTCCCTCGAACAGCGTTAAGTAGGGACGTATCTGCAGGCATCTCTTGACATAGTACCCCCTAGGATGTCATGGAGCTAGATAGAGAGGAGGGGGATGGATAGATTATAGAGGGGAGGGATAAATCATAGAAGGTATAGGGGAGGGGGGATAGACCATAGAGGGAGGGGGTGGATAGATAGATATATTATAGAGGGGAGGGGTTAATAGATGGACTATTATAGAGGTAGGGTTGGGGAGAGGTAGGGGTGTAGTGGAGTGGAGAAGGGGAGTGGTAAAGGGATAGGAGGTAGTGGGAAGGAAGGTGGAAGAGTACAAAATATAAAACTACAGCAACAAATTTAAAGTTCTCAATGAAGCAATTTCTCCAATTTATACACTTGTGTACATTAAACTTTTTTACAAACATATAATTTCTCAGTTTATTTTTGTGCATCTTCACACGCATGACGAGAGTTCTCTCTCACAACACACAAACACACACAGTACACTACACAGCAGCTTCAGCACATTATATCACGTGATATATCACATGACACGCATTGTCTGATTATTTGATCGGTGGTAACTTCTGTTTTCCTCCACTCCCATTGCTTCCCGAGGGCCGGGGAACGAGACCAAGATCTCCAAGTCGATAATGGCTGATTTTCTTTGGATCGATCAACTGTGAGGGAATGGTGGCACTCAGTTTTCCTGATTGGGATGTTTTTCCAATGCTGTGTTCGGTGACAATGTCCCTTGGAATGCCCTCCGAAGGCAGTCCAGCCGCTGCGAGAAGGGTAAGAAGGGTGTGGAAAAGTTTCTCACGATCAACCGGATCTTCACCATCACTTTCTGCCGAACTTTTCACCTTTTCAGCTATATCATCTGGTGTCACCTGCAGAGCAACTTGGATACCAAAAGCTGCTTCGAAGATAATCTTGGACAATTTGTTGACCTTGGACTTGTTGTCCCGGAGCTCCTCGCATTTCTTTGAGTAAGCCTGCTCGAATTCCATCTTACTCATTTTCTTATCCTCCAGATCAATCTCCACATCAGATAATTGGGACTCCAAAAGAGCAACTCTCTGAGCCATATCCGAATGATCATCCTCCATGATTCGATACTCATCTACCGATTCCTCCAACTTTTTGATCTTTTCCAGTAGCATGTTGATCATTTTCTGACAGGTGTTGTTCTTTTTCGCTAGCTCCTTTTCGTTGTCTTCCAGCATGTTGATTGTTTGCTGCTGCTTTTTGTCCTTCAACCGTAGATCATCGTTCTCCTTGATCAGATCAATCGTTTTTTCTGACATTTTAGCGAGTTGTGCGTTGATAGACACATTCTCCCGAATGGTTCTCTTGGTTGTCTCGGCCATCTGTTTGTTGGAAACTTTCCTGAACTCTGCAGCCACTGTATTAACACGAGCTGTCATTTCCTTTTTAAGACGATCACGGTTTTGAACCTCCTTTCGCTCAAGGTTGTACACTGCATCATTGTGTCCACCTCTCTCCTTTTCCAGAAGCTCTTCCATAGCTTTAAACTTACCTTCCAACTCCTCCTTGTTTTGCCTAAAATCTTCGAGTTGCTCCAGCTTTCCATTAATCAGCATGTTTTCTGAAGTTAGCTGGTCCTTGGTCTCCTGGGCTTCTGTTTTCAGCTGTGTGATCTGGAGCTCGTAGGAGTCCTTTTCAGCGTCTTTAGCCTGTTGAAGGCTGATAAGCTTTTCTTGCAAATCGGCTACTTCATCACCCATCTGCTCCAGCTTTTTCTTCAAAAAGGCGACAATCTCTTTTTTGTCTTGTGTCTGCTTTTCATAGTTCTTTTGAAGATCTTTGTTTTCGATTTCAAGCTGATCGCATTTCTTCTGATACCGGTCAAGCCGCTTTTCTAAATCATTTATCTGGATAATGTAAAATTCTTTCTGAAGTTCAGTTATAGTTTCTTTCTTATGCCCATTTTCCTCAGAGCCAGACTTCTTTCCTTTCTTCCCGCCCTTCTTCTTTCCGCTTTTCTTGCCCTTTTTCTTGGGCGGCATGACACCTAAGAAAATATCGGATTTGTAAATAAATTAGCAGGATGGACAAATATGGCAAATTTACGAATTGGAAAACGGTTCTGTCCCATGATTCTCGTCAAAATCACGAGAAAACAACTTTTTCGTTGGCATACGTTGCAGGCCCCTTATAATATAATATAAGGGGCCTGGAGGGAATACCGCGCTAGGGGGGAATACATTATCAATCATATCTCCGGTTCCAGATAAGGTACAGAAATCGTTTTGGTAGCGTTGGAAAGAGGAAGATAACAGCTTTCAAATGCAACCGGTTTCAGGTCTCTATCTTATCAGGAACAG
Source organism: Hormiphora californensis (assembly GCA_020137815.1). Classification (NCBI taxonomy): domain Eukaryota; kingdom Metazoa; phylum Ctenophora; class Tentaculata; order Cydippida; family Pleurobrachiidae; genus Hormiphora; species Hormiphora californensis. Next base: position 5,530,249 of record CM035359.1, read on the forward strand.
GAGATATTAACCAAACTCCGCAAAATCGAGTGCGGTAAAATAAAAAAATTCGAGATTTTAATTAAAATTTGAAACAAAGTGTCCCTGCAGGGACCTGTGACGTCACTTTTTGAAAACAACCAATTTTTGAACGGCTATTGCTCAGCGTCCTCAAGTCCAATTAACTTCTCTCAAAAACAGCAAGGTAGATAATTGTCAGATCTAACAGCTAGTGAAAGAATCAAGCAAAACGGACTTTAGGGGCCAAAGTTATAAGCACCGCCGTTTTCAGGCCCCTTGCGGGGGTGCGCGCATGAGGGGGCTGCAGCGCATTCCAAACTTTTTCGCGAAAAATTTTGAAACGTGACTTTCTTTTTGAAAAGTGCGAACTTTTATTTTGAAAGTTTATTTTTCGCGCGCATGGTTATATTATCATGCGCGCGAAGACATAGCGCATCGCAGTCTTGAAAATATCGCGCGTACGACAAAGACACATTAAACGGGGGGGGGGGGGGGGGGGGGGGGGGCCGCGTATTAAAATGTCCTTTAATGTCCCTCGATTTTTGGGACATTAAATTGTCCGTTATTATTTAGGACATTAAAAGACATTAAAGGACATTATAAGACATTAAAAGACATTAAATTATAACTTCCAAAAACCATTCCAAAATGTGTTACCAAACATGTTTACCACCAATGTACTACTAAAGGTCCCATCTTTCGATTCCAATGAATGTCATAAATGTTCACTGGTGATTAGGCTTGCTTTTGCATGGGGCGTGGGTGCGGTACCTTTTTTACATACATGCATATTTCTAGCCTAGACGATATCTCAAAATCATCTTATGAAACGAGTAGAAAAGACACCGAAGGCTTTAGAGTGAGAGAGAACAGCCCCGATTTTGATGAAACTTGGTCAGAATAGTGTTTGGTGTCAAAAAAAATTTAGTGCTCAACTCCTAAATTTACGATTTTTAGGTTTTTTAGGTTTTTTTGGTTTTTATGGGTTTCAGGAACGTCCTAGAACAAAATGAATAGAACCATCTTTCTCAGCGTGAAATTCTGTATCGATTTTAGTGGCTATAAACCTTTCTATGACGTAGAGTTATCCCAAACGGGTACATGTTATAGGGGCGGGTACATGTTTTAGGCTAACGGGCGAACCTCTTGTCAGAACACCATGTTATAGGTACTCAATCGACGTGTATTGGTGAGGAAATCATTTTAGTGAAAACCATTTTGATCTGCGATGATCTGTGTAACGAATAAAACCTAAAAAACCTTACCACATGAAGCATACCCGTTTGGTTTTTGGGATAACTACGTCATAGAAAGGTTTATAGCCACTATGATCGATGCAGAATTTCACGCCGAGAAAGATGATGATATTTATTTTGTTCTAGGACGTTCCTGAAACCCATAAAAGCCAAAAAACCTAAAAAACCTAAAAAAAACCTAAATTAAGGATTTGAGCACTCAAAAATTTTTTGACTTCTAATTAGACATCAAAGACCATTCTGACTGAGTTTCATCAAAATCGGGGCTATTTTCACTTTAAAACCTTGACATTTAGTCCAAAACTTCAAAATTTCCGGGGTTCGCTTAGAGGTACAGGGCCACCCTAAAATGAGGCTTAATCACCCCCAACATCTATGGTATTGGTTGAAATCGATAGAGGTGACATTAGAAGTAAATATTAAGTGGTTGAAAACACCATTTTAGTTTAATAATAGCTGAAAATTCATGTTTTAATTAAATGTCCTTTAATGTCTTTTAATGTCTTTTAATGTCCTTTAATGTCCCAGGGACATTAAAGTCAGACGTGTTTATTTAGGACATGGATATTAAATTCACGCGGGCCCCCCCCCCATTAAACGATACCAAAAAACGAGACTTTTGAGGATATGAGGAAAATAAATGTTACACACATCAACAAACTAGACAATTTCCCTCAATCGATACATATGCATAGAGTAATAGATCAAATCTAATTATCACGGTCAAAAAACCATTACATTTACCAATGGCAAGAACTCAGCTTGAAAATGTGACAATTTGGCACAATCTTGGACTCTTGGACTAAAACATACACGTTTAGTTGGTTCCCAATATTGATAGCCTATAAAGAGTTTTATACACAGGCGTATTTTGCACAATTTATGATGGTCCTCAATAATTTATTAAAATTGATTTCTCTCCTTTTGAAAAAACAAGAAAACGAAAAGATTGGCCAGGCAGTGTTACTGTTAACATTCGAGGATATAGGAGTATTTAGAGACTAGAGTGTTATGAACTTAGTAAGAGTTATAGTTCACATTTCGAGTGATATATGACCAATAAATTTTTGTGACATATGACAAGGTTTCTCTTTCTCTTTCTCTTTCTCTTTCTCTTTCTCTTTCTCTTTCTCTTTCTCTTTCTCTTTCTCTTTCTCTTTCTCTTTCTCTTTCTCTTTCTCCAATCACGAAAAATATCTCACAATAAAATGCATCCCAGCTGCTATTTATCGTACGAAATCTCACAAGATACGCAGCTCTCCATCCCCGTCTACCCAGTGCTATAATCTAACCATTTCTGGTCTGTGCAAACATCTCAAAAAACTCTTCAGTTCATTTCACTCTCTATTCGACTGAGTACTGTTCAGTGATAACCGAGCATTCTGATGTGAAGGGAACACTTGTGTCCGTTCCTGCCAGCGTCACTCCGTTCAGCTGAAAGAGGGAAGGGTTATCTTTACGAGTAATAAGGAAGGAGGGGTAGCTCAATAGGTAGAGCGATGGACGCGAAGGTTGTCGGTTCGAGCGTGGCCCTCGCCAGGCTATTTTTCTAATTTTCCTCCCTATTTAATCAACAGATCTCATCATTGATTGTATATTGAAAGTGTATTGGAAAGTACAAGGAAATCCCGAGAGAGGGAAAGGGGCGGGGCACCGTATGGGAAAGTGAACATGAACGTTTGCAGCTATACGTTTGTGCATTTGTGATAAGGTATATGAAAAGGGGCCGGGGTCTTCGATCTACTTTGAGGAAGGGGATTTGTTAGTAAGAATTCCCCGAATTAATTGAATTGTTCATACTTTTTGCGATGCTCGTGATACAGTGGAGTTACTCAACGAAATTATTGGTAATTCCTAGCGAATTTGTCTTGCTACTTAGCGCCCGAGATTATTTGCGAAATTATAACACAATATATAAATCATAGAGGGAGAGAGAAAATTAACCTTATCGCTACTAAAGCTGCACTCCAAGATTTCGGGGAAATAAGTTCCCCCAGCCGTGATAAAAATATCCAGTTGGGCTCCGATTTACCGGGCTGCTCGGTAGATCGGGTCTAATATTCCTATATAATCGGGGGAAATCTGGCCGGTAAATCAGGGCTCCGTTAAATCGAGGTCCGACTGTAAATAATACTTGGAGAGCTAGAGGGGGGGGGGGGGAACCCTTTCTTCCTACCCCATTGAAATCGCCAAGTAGGCACCCTTCACAATAGGCAATTGCTATCGACGGCGTGATATGGGGACCCACATTTTTGGGGCGATCCAAGTTGTCATTTCACGAATTCCATGATATCATGTAGATGGAGAGATAGTTGAAAAAATGTTGAAAGTGAGATTGAAAACATGGTATTTTGATACGAGGGGGGAGGTTGTAACAATTTGTCGCCCACATACCCGTATATCACAGAAGGGACTGTTCATATTAAAATGCACATTAACCGGGTAGAAACTATCGGGAGAGCCGACCGCTGTAAATTCCAATGTCCCGGAGCTGAAACGGAGGGTTGTTATAAGGCGGAGAAGGGGGAAATGAAAAATTAAAAGGAGATTCCCAAAACTTTATACCAGCTTTACCTGTTGGACTTGTCAATAAGAGGAATTGTCCACTGGATATGACCATGAGCATGCTCGTAGCTTCCATCGCACTGTGCAACTGTTAGGCCACCCTGGTTACTGTAAACATGGGAACCGTTACAATGTGCATATAAAGGAGTAATAGTGACGTGTTTTATGAAGGAGCACTGGAAGAGGTTTATATATTTTATGAAGGAGCACTGGAAGAGAGATGTATTTTATGAAGGAGCACTGGAAGAATGATATATTTTATGAAGGAGTACCTGACGGGTAGAGAGATGGTTACGTTGTATAATTCAAGAGAGGTATCCTGAAGCTCGTATTCAATATTTACATCACATCCTCGACCAGACTCACTAGGCCAGCAGTTTACTGAAAAAGTTAAAATGTAGGAGTTTTAGGTAACCTTTCGAACCCAATTCATGGAATTCATACAGTGCGGGGTTCATACTAAAAACTGCAAATAAACAAATTATTGGAATGAGACCCTGCACATTTATATGGGCGAAAGATAAAATGACTTTGACGTATGTGCCCTAATTTTCTGATAAAAAAACGAATCTGAAATCAGCAGTTTCTTCATGGTTCTTTCCCTTATACCACAGCTCGGTAAATCAACCGACACCGGCCAGTACCCACTTACATGAACTTGCGTAAATTTCCATTTGACGGCCTTTTTTTTGAAACTTTCTTATGCTTTTAGTGACAATTCCACTTATATTTCATTACTTCTATGATTTTATCATTACTTCTTTGATTTTATCAGTACTTCTATAATTTTATCATTACTTCTATGATTTTATCCGCCGCTTGGACTTTAATGCACAGCAACGTACGCAAGTTAAGTAATAAAATTTATCACATTGCAGTGACGCGGTTGCCCTATCGCGATAACACATCCTGCTCATATAAAAGAAGCATCTGGACTCGATCGGTCTTGGGTAGATGAATTGTTTGAAATTAATCTAATTTCACGCTATTTAGGAACTCTTTCCTAACGATTTTACGCAGTGAGAGGGACTGATAATGAGAGGGGGAGAAATTGAATGAGAGAGAAATTAAGTTTCCATATAGCGTCACAAATGAATTGAAAGCGCCACCTTCATTAATTCGGGTGGCTTAAATAAACTTATCAACGCTTCTTATAGCTGATTGTCCTTGCCTCGGATAGTGCTCTACTCACCAGGAGGAGCTGTTTACAAATAAAAACAAGGAAGTTTAGTTCAACAGTTTACACATGTTTCAATACAAAATTGTATTTCATCAGAACTGAATCACACTTGTCCCGTTCCAGGTTTCTTGCTTGCTCCTTCATAAAGCCATCCAATTAGAGATTGTATTTCTTGTGATGTCTGCAACTACCCATGATCTCGCTTCTCCGGTTTAGGAGTTGGTGGTTCCTGGACTCCATCAAAATCTCCATCTTCTCGGTAGTGCACAGGTCACAGAACCGATCCCCAATTCTGTACGGTCTTCCCTTTTTCCTCACTTTCCAAGTGATCCCGAATGTGATCCCCCTGTCCTTCAACTCCCACACCTTTTCAGACAGCCTTGTAGATGTTCTTTTTTCGGAGTTGTTGAATGTGTGCTTGTGCTGGCTGAATCGGGTTTTAAATGAGTTCCCTGTTAACCCGATGTAGAGAAATTTCTGGTTGCAGCTGGTCTTCAGTTGAGCTTCGTATACCAATGATTCGGTGAGGCACTTTCCATCCAATGGACAACTTCCCTTGTCCTTACAGTTGCATAATTTATCAGGCACATCTGTTGGTTTCGGGCCCCCATGTGTGAGTTTTTTGTTGTGGGCCTTTATCCTCGATTCCATGTTTTTCATGCAACTGTATGATACCTTGAGAGTGTTTTTGTTGAAGATCTGGCTGTAAATGTGTCCTGCTGGAAAGTGTCTTGCCACTAAACCAAGAAACTTTCGTCCCAGGTCCGTTTCAACATCCACAGAAAATGGTGGGTTAAACCATATTACCCTTCGGCGTCCTTTCCTTTTCTTTTTCCCTTTTCTCGCCACGTCTTTATATTCCGTTGAGAAGCCCTTGTAACCACTCTGCTCCAAAGCTCCTTGGTAGTGATATCGTGCCGCTTGGAAAGCACAGAATTGGGGATCGGTTCTGTGACCTGTGCACTACCGAGAAGATGGAGATTTTGATGGAGTCCAGGAACCACCAACTCCTAAACCGGAGAAGCGAGATCATGGGTAGTTGCAGACATCACAAGAAATACAATCTCTAATTGGATGGCTTTATGAAGGAGCAAGCAAGAAACCTGGAACGGGACAAGTGTGATTCAGTTCTGATGAAATACAATTTTGTATTGAAACATGTGTAAACTGTTGAACTAAACTTCCTTGTTTTTATTTGTAAACAACGCTTCTTATAGTGAAAACTGGTAACTATATCTTTCTCTCTCTCTCTAACCCAATTGTTATATCTCTCCCCGGCCTATTTCAATTTCTAGCAGCCCCTATTGCAGAACTGTTCCTACTTGAGTAGCTTGAGGGAGAGAGAGAGAAAGAGGACTTTTATAGAAACTCGATTTCCAGAGAGCAATTCATTATATTGGCGACGGAAAAGAAAGAAAGGAGAAAGAGAGAAAGAGAGAGAGAGAGAGAGAGAGAGAGAGAGAGAGAGAGAGAGAGAGTGAGGGACTGGGAGAAAGTGAGAGAGAATGAATGCCAGGTACTCATTCTGTTCTATATCGACCTATTTTTTAACCAGGTGCAGATTTTCCTGGTCAGCTATGACGTCACGCCCAGTTGAGTAGAAAAAAAGTGGTGGCCCTTCTTTCTATCTCTTTTCAACTCTATCGTTTTTAGCACCACCCACCACCTGTCTCTTTTTTCAGTTTTGTGTTATTTCCTCTTGGAGTTCAGCCGAGAGAGAGAGAGAGAGAGAGAGAGAGAGAGAGAGAGAGAGAGAGAGAGAGAGAGAGAGAGAGAGAGAGAGAGGGAGAGAGAGAGAGAGAGAGAGAGAGAGAGAGAGAGAGAGAGAGAGAGATAGAGATAGAGAGAGAGAGAGAGAGAGAGAGAGAGAGAGAGAGAGAGAGAGAGAGAGAGAGATAGCAAAAGAGAGAGAGATAGCAAAAGAGAGAGAAGGGGAGGGACAACTCTCTAATGCACAACTCGTGATACTGTCAGGAACATTGGAACACGTGTTTCCTGTTCAAGCAGTCCTTCTTTTTCAGAGGAACCATTCCGAAACTTTTCAAAAAACTATCGGTCGCTCATCTGGTTCGAATATAATTTATCTTCCCCAGAAACTATATGAAGTCTAACTTATAATAAGGATTAAGACGAGCTATTTTTGATACTGATCTAACATTATAAATCCCTAAACTTAATTTGCGAAAATCCTGATATATTCCTGCATCCTGCATTTAAATCCCTCCATTTTTTAACCCTGGCCCTCTCCCCTATCTATGTCTGATTTTCTTCGCAATACTCCCGTTAAATATTTCCAATTTGTCCCCGTTACCAGTAAGCTATCTCTCAGTGCTAGTATTATGAAGAAGTATGAATTGAAGTATCAACCAATGACTATGATATATTACTGGGCTGGGGGCACGCGAACTTTTCACCCCTCTCATTTCTCTCTATTTATCTTTTCTCTCTTTAATAAATAATTAATAAACAAATTTCTATTTTCTAGCTGATGATACCGTTGTACGGCGAAAATTCCCGTAATTATTGATCCTGAAATCCAACGAGTCTCAATTTGTCCATATCATTACAACAGAAATTTTCTCCCTCTCATACAGCAACTGCATAACTTTTAGTAATTGAATTTCTGACGCTGCTCACGGTCTTTCTCACGCCCGTTGGGATCCAATTGGAAATGCATCAGACCATGATCGATCACCGCGTGCTCTCTTAGTGGGACTCTATTCTATAATCTCATTCGGATTCTCCGGCCCGTGCAGCTCAAATGATCACCCTCAACATTTTAGTTGATTCTAGTTTTTAGTATCCATTCGATGGATTGTTTGGTCTTCATTTTTGCTCACTTTTTTTATACAAGTGATACATGTGATGCATGTGATATGCTAAAATCTTCCGTTTTTAGATCCCCCATGTTCACCATGGTTAGAGTGTTATTGGCTCTGTTTATCCTTCCCCTTCTGGCCGTCTCAAAACCAATCAGCTATGATGTTCCCCTCCGCATCCGACAACAGAGTTCCCAATACTTTGAAACAGGTATGTTTTACTCCTTCATAAATATCTCTATACTCCTTCATAAATCTATTCGAAGTAGACAAATAATAACATCTTCTACGCCTAGACCAGATATCCAATCTTTCAGAAGGCAGCAGGCTTCAAGTAATATCTGAGGGAGTTTCCAATTCCGGTAGCCATGGCAGGCGGACTATCACCTGCCAACTTCGAACCGATATGGAGCTGACAATCCGTGACGTCTATTGGCTGAGATGGATGGAGGAGACGAGAGAGTGGAGAAAGCAGGTTAATGTCAACAGGATCTCCTTCAACGGACAGAGGATGACTCTTGTAATCAAGGTGATTTTCCATGGCCCTAAATTTGATTTTGAATTTGATTTTAGAGATCAGGGAAGTTCCAGTTCTATTTCCAGGAATTATATTTATTTCATTTCATTGGGAAACAATCATCTTTCTCTACGAGTCACTATCTTCACCTCGCACACTTCTTGATCCCCAGTCATTAAAACTCCATTTTTTTCAGAAGGACAGGGGAGCAGGAACGTATCTGTGCAGGGCATGCCCACGAGGGTCAGGACGTTGCGAAGAGGCCCAGGTAGATGTCGGGGAATAGAATCTCTACAGCTACAACTACCAAAAACACTCTTGGATCGCCAAAAAAAAACAACTTACAATTGACTTTTTGAAATTAAATAGAATATAGTATTTTTCTTCTTTCTTTCGCCTCCAATATGTTACCCTTTGGAACCTAGGACAATTTTACCAAAAACTGTAAGTGAGGTTGAAGGAAAGAGAGCGGGCTTGTGCCCCAATTTTATCTGTTAGGCGCTAGTTAGTTTTCACCAAACAAACAAACTATATTTTAGGTTAACAAATCAAAACCCCCGAATCAAACACATGGTACGTGTTTATTTGACCAAAAAAAGTGTGCAAATGTTTTGTCATTATAGGTCTTTGACCACGGATAGATGAGACAAAAGTGTGTGTGCGTTTTTGTGGACAGAAGTGTAATATTGTCCCGCTCAATAGTAGCCTGTAAATAAGATAGTTTTAAAAATGTGTCAAAACAAAATGGTTTTTAAAAGTTTCGTTTCAACATTTTTCGTTTATTTTTCGAAACTTCTCCCGCATTATCTTAACTATCAATTTTGTTGCAACCTTGCAGCTTCCCACCTTAATAGTCTCCGTTCGTATTTCTTCCTTTCTATATAAATATATATTTATCTCTCCTTCCTCTCCTTCCCTCTCCCTATATTCCCTCTGTTATATTAGGGGGACCTTTTATTGGTTATGCCTCCCCGATAATTCTATTTCACCCGAATTATCACGCCCTATATTTTATATTGCAATACAGCGATGTGATTATAATACTCCGGGAATCTCGGCGCTGTGATAGAGTATCACAAGGGGTAGAGGGAGAGAAAGAGAGAGAGAGAGAGAGAGAGAGAGAGAGAGAGAGAGTGAGAGAGAGAGAGAGAGAGAGAGAGAGAGAGAGGAAGAGAGAGGGAGAGATAGAAAGAGATGCATTTAGAAATAAAGATAGAAAATATAAATAAACCCCAAATATAATGCACTACGTTGTAAAGTTCAAGGCCCAAGGTCATGGTCATTGTCACTTCCTTGTGGGTCTAGGCAATTACCCTGACACAAGAGGCAAACGAGAAACCCACAAAGAAGCGAACTCCCCAGCACGTGCAATGCTTATGGAGATCGTGAATGATTGGCCCCCGATTGGAGGGGATTGGAGATACTTACTAACTAACGGAAGGTCCATAGAATCCGTAGTTTGGAAACGCCATTTTAGCACCCCCACATCCGTGTTCAGAGGGAAGGGTCGTCCGGCCTGTTTCATTCTTACTACTCCAGTCTCGTTAAATGCTTTCTTATCAATGTTTGGATGGGTCTAAAACGTGGGATTTTTATTAGTTATCAGTTTGGGAACGAATTTTTTAACCAAAATCTGAGATTTGGTGTGAACCCCCGAGAGCTAGAGATATACTACCTTTAGTTCACGCACTGACTTAGATGTGAACGGTTATGAACTCAGGGTGAACTCATGACTCATAGTTTATACTCGTAAAAAACCCCATACCTGAATTTGCACTTGTCGGTTATCATTAGCGGCCACCGAAATTTGGACATTAGCCAGTTCCTCACTGGCCACTTTGAGCCACATCATTCCCTTGACCTCAAACATGTCAACATCACCCTCTCGGTGGAGCGAGGCGAATATCGTTTCCTCTTGCCGGAGGTGCAGGGGAGAGGTGGAAACACTGAAATGTAAGGGTAGCTTAGTGGTACAGCTTCGAGAATGTTCCGAAGGTTCAGGATTCACTTCCTGGTCAAATTTGTTACTCAACAAGGTCAAACTAAGAATTTTTCGATTTGGGTTCGATTTTTTTTCTGAAATACCCCAATTTCCCAGAACCCTTGTATTGAGGGAAGGGTCTACAAATCGAGTTTCTCGGTATTGAGGGGTAAAACATAATGAATATCGTAATATGAGAACGGGGAAGAGAGATCGTTAGTTTTGTTTCACTGTGAAATGGCCACTGAATGTGATTATAATACCGGTTAATTATTGTTCCCGGAATACCATACTCACGGTTTGGTAATGAAATTACCCCTCCACGTTAATATAGCTCACACTATAATAACAGGGGTGCTCCCAGAAACCGCCACTTGTACGTGGTAGCTAAGGGTCTATTATACAATAATGCCGCTACGTGAAGCAGTAACGGAATAATATTCCGTGCCCCTATCGTACTAGCCAGCCAACAAACAACCAATGGTAGCGATCAGAATTGAGAATACTCACGCAGGCGCAGTGGTGGTCCTGGTAGGTTCAGCTGCTGCAATTTTATTGCCGTCCTTGACGACACCCCCATCCTTCCTAACACTGTCCACAAAAGTATCGATGTCAGCTCCCTTCCTGCCCAGCTTCATTCCCCGACCAGAGGGCCTGAGGGGAGGGAGCAAGTAAGAGAGGGAGAGAGTGAGAGAGAGAGAGAGAGAGAGAGAGAGAGAGAGAGAGAGAGAGAGAGAGAGAGAGAGAGAGAGAGAGAGAGAGAGAGATGAGTGAGAGAGAAAGAAAGAGAGAAAGGGGGTCTGACTGAGGTTGCGATCAGATAATATATAAATGGAATTCTTGGATATATTTGTCACAGTTGTGTGATATAAAGAGGGGGTTTTATAATGACCCAACGGAATGAGACAAGCTAATATCATCACATACTTAGGTCGAGATGCACTGGGTGTTGGGGTTGGGTTCGTAGGTAATGGCATTTCGGAGGTCTGTGTTGGAGCCATGGGTCCCGTACTCGAATTGACACTACCAATTCCTGGAATGAAATAGATACAATAATTGGGAATCAAGGTAGAAATGAAGATGACGAATCAGATAGTAATATCCGACAACCAAAATCTTGTGATCAGCCAGTTATTGAATAATGGGATTCTCTCTTTTCTCAAATGTAAGAAACAAGTGTTTCAAACAATTCCAAATACCTGTGGTGTAAGGGGACCTTCCTGATCTCTGTGCCTCCATCCTCTGTCTTTGCAGCTCCTTTGCCTTTTTCTTCATCTCCTCCTTTGCTTCTCGTTCTTGTGACTGTGAAAAGAGAGTGTATTACATCTTACAATTCCATTTACCCACCGCCCATCTCTTGGTGTCTGGCCAGTGGCCACACTCAGAATAATACGAGAGCGGGGTTTACAGCTCCAATGCCGTTCATCCCTCTGCCTAATGTTAGCACTATAATAGTTATTGGTAACTGCCATCTGGTACTAGTTTCCAGATACCAATTTCTGTGTAACGTACCTGCCGGACAGCCTGGTACACCTTCTCATCGTGACTGTCCATCTCAGTATAGGTCTTAATTTGTGCCAAGCTCACACTTTCCCGGTATCCCAAAGCGATGATCTCGTCAAATGCGAAGATGAGCTCGAATACTTTGTCCGATACCTCCTTTTCGTCCACGTTACGGCAATATTCTGGTATCTTAGGGGAGCGAGGGAGGGTGTATATTGTATACCAAGAGTTTGCGAACATTTTAAATATAACTCGTTACAGAATCATAGTTTCACCTAGATTTTATGAACCGTCTCTTACCACACGTGCAAAAAGCCGCAGAGTTTCAAGATCCTCAAGAATGTTACTAGCTTTAGTCGTGACCAGAACAATGTAAAGTTTGTCAAGGGGCTGGTATACATATCTGGAAAGAATTGGGTGTTTGATGTTTTATTATTCTCATTTTCTATCTGTCCTAGTTGGAACGCAACAAGGAACATCCGTACTTGTCTTTCCTGTTTCTATAGTTCAATCGAAAAACTAATTTGCATAATGAGCTTTCTAGTCGCCCCTATATATGCCTAGGGCAGCAGAATAGATGTAGTTACCTGACGCTCTCTGTCTCAATAAATGTGTGTTGTTTGTCCGTAGTGATGAGCTTGGGGAAGGCAGAAAGAAGGCCCTCAATTCGAGATTTCGTCATCTCGACAAACTGCCGCGAGAGGAGCACTGAAAGGGGAGATGATTAGGAATAGTAACGGTATGAAAATGTGATGAATGAGTCTATGTTGTTAGTTAGAAATCAATTTTCACTTTTTATCTTACTTACCATTGCCCTTTCTGGTACATACGGCAGCAGCGAGTAGTACCATGAGTGCTCAAGCTAAAAGGGGAGGTTAATTAATTAATTATCATTCAATTAACAATTAAAATCAGTTCATAATTGCATCACGCCCCTCCCTCATCCACACATGTACTGATGTGATGTGGCAGGGGTGGGCGCGCAGTTACATCTCTCACCGCGAAGATCACTCCACTTTGCGTTGTGGCGAAACTCCGCGCGCTACGTAAAGTCATCTACCGCACACACTACATCTGTTGCAGTGTGTGACGTAACTGCCTTTACTTCGTTTGAAGAGGAATCGCGTGATGGCGAGTGGTTTAGTGTTTGAGTAACCAAAGCACCAAGTTGGGTTAGTGCTTGAGTAACCCAAGCACCAAGTTGGGCTATGGGGGATTGAAGGCTGGATGGGGGTATACTAAACAAGAATTTAGATTAACTAGGGTCCCAACTAGGCCCGTAGGAAGGAAAATGAAGGGACAGGTTGGGGATGATAAAAAAGGGGGCAAATAAAAACTTAAAAAGAATATTAAAACACGTTCAAACATCATTACCATCTATCAATATCAAAGACGGCTGTTTCTCTTTTACAACCCTCAAAACATCACTAAAACCGTACTGCATCAAATCACATTTCTGTCTTTTAGCCTCCCCACCAGACGCCACTGGCTGATACTCTACAACATATATTGAATGAACAACGAAGAGGGAGTCCCCCGAAACAAATATTTGCACCCATGTAGACCGTCTTTAGAGCTGATAACCGCTCGACAACGCTGAGCAGTAGATTAAAATCCGCAATTTGATTGCCGTACAATCCTAGAAAAGTTAGTGAAGTAGGCAAAACATTGGGAGAGAATGTTGATATGTGGTTACTACTGAGTGTGAGCGTTTGGAGTTTATCTAAACTCGCCAAACATCCTTCCTCAACTTTTGAAATCTGGTTATGTCGGAATTCCAAGGTTTCCAAATGTTTGCACCCTTCCAGATTCTCAATGACTGAAATCTTATTGTTGCACAGGTAGAGATGCCTGAGATTTACTAACTTTCCCACACATACTGGTACAGAGGTTAGAGCGTTCGCAGATAAACACAACCAAGTCAGGCAGTCAGGAGATATGGTAGCGAGAAGGGTGTCAGCGTTTCTGATATAGTTTCTACGAAGGGATAGTTTAGTGCAGGAGGCAGCTTGTTCGAGGGGTGATATTGAGTGAATCACCCCCACGATCACCTATGTAACAGTGGGATTTATCGAGAACAACTTCACCTATCTTGAGGTTCAACTAAATCCAATGGTAATGGTTCATCAACTTCTGGTTCGGGCTTCATCAAGTATAAAGTTTGGAGATGGTCTCACAGCAGTTGCTGCCATGCTCGGAAATCGCTAAAAAACAGGAGGTGTTATAAGTGTGGTTAGAATAGGATCAATACAAATTATTCACGGAGAATTATAAAAATAAATAAACTAACACATTTAAAAGATACACGATGTTTCGATCCCTTTTTTTTGAAAAAAAATCCCATATGAACAGTGTTCATTGAACACTCTGTACAAAAGAAAAATACCCCTACAATTTAGCAATTATATCTCTAAAAACAGAGTAAACAGTCTTATAAGTTTCAATCTTGGCATGCTCAATAGCTCTGTCAAAGTCCATCCATTCAACAGCCAAGTGTTCGTGTGAAAGTACAATATTTTGGTCACCCTTCAATTCGCCAAGAAAAAATGTCGATTTCTTAAACTTGCCCTCATTGCCATGGGGGTAGGAAATGGTGTGTTCATAGGCAGAATGGTGAATAATTTGATGTTTTTCAATTCCTGTTTCTTCAAAAACCTCTCGGTATGCGGTTTCAATATCACTCTCACCCTCTTCCTGACCGCCCTTCGGCGGTGCCCACTTCCCGGATTTTATATTCTGTAGGAGTAGAATTTCCGGAGATGAGGAAATACAGGATGATCTACGAAAAAGAATAAATCCACAGGCTCGGTATCGAGTAGACATCTAACAGTATATTACAACGCCATGCAGCTAGGGATAGGTGATTAGGTAAATTAGGGGGAGATTGGGTCGGTACATTACAACATTGCTATTATAAATAATTTATTTTATCTTGGAGAATACATGTTCAAAACATTGGGTCAAAATAGTGTAATATTATAATTAGCTACCTATAATTTAAGTGAGCAGAACGGTGTTGCAACCTCGTCATAGCGACTGTCTTAGTTTGGGATTAATTTGTGTTGTATGTTTTATCTGTCGGTTGTAGTCGGTGCAATTGATAAAAAAGCAAATTTATCTGCAACGTTATAAAAATCAACAAATATCCTCAACAATTCGATTGACAACTTTTGAATAAACTGTCAAAGAATGAAGGATTTCACATTTTAGTGATGAACTCTCTAGCGTTTGCATACAATTCCCTGAGTTCATCATATATGGCTTGAGAAATAGCTTTATCAAAACTCAACCATTCGAAGTCCCGATGCTCATTTGACAAAGTTATCCTCACATTGTTTTCAACCTCACCAAGATAAAAAGTTACCCGTTTTGTACTTCCCTTATGAGGGTAAGAAATGTTGTACTCGAAAGTAGAATGATGTCGAATCTCATGCTCCTTGATACCAGATTCTTCCCAGGTTTCTCGATAAGCCGTCTCAAGATCTGATTCACCCGGATCTTGGCACCCCTTAGGAGGAGCCCACTCACGCGATCGACTAAAACACAGGAGTAGCATTTCAGGAGCAGGGGAACGACGGAAAATTAAAAATCCACATGCTCGGAAACGATTTGACATTTCTAAAGGTTTAGCATTTGAAATGGAAGCAATTACACATTCATTAACGGCATTACATATATATGTATATGGGTACATGGTAGAGCAGAAGTTAGGGGTTTACACTTAGTCTAAAATAACCCCAATAAATCAGGATCCATTTTGATTTTCAGTTCGCGAGATTAGATTGCGACACTAGAACTTTGCAACAGGAAAAAAAATCCTGTGTCCAAAGTTCTAATTTTTTTGAACATACCGAGGAAATTGTCTGAGCTACATTACATAGCGGAATTTTTCGATTTTCTAGCCATTAACACTGCTTTTCTGTTTGGAAAACTATGAAGATGGCGGAATTTGGCTACGAAAAGTTTCAGGAATGTGCAAAATGCCATTCCTAAGGTATTAGAGGTGGATTCATCGATAACTAAGCTATAGTCTTATCAGAAAAAAATTCCACAAAATGCCGTGAAATTGCAATTTTATTTTCATTGGGTTGAACTATTTTCGGTGCGATACATTTATAAAACACGATATATATATAACACCGTCACACCCAAGGATCCCACACAGCAGTTGCTGCAGCTAAGGGACCCGGCCCCTATGGAGGAATGTGATACACCTTTGTTGTTAAACATGTGATGGAATCGCTACTTTCTGTAGAATGCAGAACATCTTGAAAATGGTCATTTTAGGGTAGGCGTTATTGTAACCCCTGTATGCAATAAAAGGGGTGACTTCGTAATCAATTATTACACTGTCTTTGCGTGACCTGTGATTTTGGATCATATATCTCATCAAACAGTAGGTCAATATGGTTCTGACAAAAACAGTGTTGTAGACAATAGATAGATAACGGTGTAGATAAGCTTTACGTTTATTTGGCTAAAAATATACGGTAAAAACACTAAACACGATCTAAAAAGGTGTTAGACTCGGAACGAAAGACACGCAAAACAAGAAGGACAAAGACTAGACAGATCTTCCCTCTCTAGAACGGAAGCGCCTAATGATATCCTTTAACAAGGCTACAACAGCCAACAGGACGGTACGACTTGTCAAAGAGGTGGGTCTTCAGCTTCGACTTGAAGAAAGACTCTTCTGTGCAGCTTCGAATCGATGAAATCCGATCGGAGTTCACGTTTAGAAAAAAATGCAAAGTTACTCGGGCGCCGTTATGATCTGGGTGTTTGGTGGCCTGTTCACAGGTGCACGCTTCCAAAAAAGTTGATTCACTAAAATGGCTCTAATCGCCAAACCACTCAACGATTTTAGCTAATTCGAGGTTTATCTGGTAGGAAATGTCTAGGCCTAACCTCAACCCAAACCCCAAGCCTAACCCTAACCCCACTTTGGCCCTAACCCTAAAAACCGTTTGTCAGCACTCGTCAAACACCCAGATTTCAACGCTGGCCAAGTTTCTCGGATCACATTACATCCCTCACAAGATTAAAGAGTTGCATAAATTTTTCTGTCGGTCATTTTGGAACCCGAGTTTGTGTCAAGGGTGAACATTTCAACAACAAAAAAGGGGAAAAGGGAAAAACAACAAGAATTTACTTAAACTTTGTAAAAATCTTTTATTTTTGATATTTGATTTCTACTGTATAATTTGGCATACGTTGCAGGCCCCTTATAATCGTTGCGGGGGTGCGCGCATGAGGGGGCTGCAGCGCATTCCAACTGTATAATTTATTATATATTTTATTTTAAGGCCGATATTGGCCCCCCCCCCCCTTGGCATACGTTGCAGGCCCCTTATAATATAATATAAGGGGCCTGGAGGGAATACCGCGCTGGGGGGGAATACATAATCAATCATATCTCCGGTTCCAGATAAGGTACAGAAATCGTTTTGGTAGCGTTGGAAAGAGGAAGATAAGAGCTTTCAAATGCAACCGGTTTCAAGTCTCTATCTTATCAGGAACAGGAGATATGAACCAAACTCCGCAAAATCGAGTGCGGTAAAATCAAAATTTGAATGAAATTTTAAAAAAGGTGTCCCTGCAGGAACCTGTGACGTCACTTTTTGAAAACAACCCATCTTTCAACGGTTATTGCTCAGCCTCCTTA
This sequence comes from Hormiphora californensis, assembly GCA_020137815.1. NCBI lineage: Eukaryota > Metazoa > Ctenophora > Tentaculata > Cydippida > Pleurobrachiidae > Hormiphora > Hormiphora californensis. Next base: position 5,547,735 of record CM035359.1, read on the forward strand.
AGTCCAATTAACTTCTCTCAAAAACAGCAAGGTAGATAATCGTCAGATTTAACAACTGGTGAAAGAATCAAGTCAAACGGACTACAGGAGCCAAAGTTATAAGCACCGCCGTTTTTTCGACCGCAAAGTTATCTTCGACCCAGCCGGGCTCAGGCCAAACGCGCGCGCGGCATTCCCTCCAGTCCCCTCGTTGCGGGGGTGCGCGCATGAGGGGGCTGCAGCGCATTCCAACCCCCCCCCCCCCCCCCCGCTTTGAAAATTCCTTGAAAAGCGCTGCCTTATCCTTTTTTGATATTTTTGAGGATTGAGCTGTATGTAATGCAGCGTACTTTTGTCGCGTGTTACTTCTATGAAACGCGCGCGGCAGTCTACTCTATCGTTTTCATAAATAAAACGCCGCGCAAACGGCCGTCCGCGACTTGAAATTTCGAATTTGGCGCATTGCGACAGTTTCAAAAAATCCGACTTTACAAAGGGGAAATCCTGAATTTCCAGGAATCTCAGGTCAAGTCGTTTGAAACGCACTTTAACTGTGCATGTGCACGGAACTTTGGGGGAATCTGGGCCTGGGTGCTTTCTGTTGCTAGAGCGGTATACGTGAAATGAATAAGAAGAGGATAAGAAGAATTATCAAGACCATGAATTAATTTATTATATGTTTCATTTTTTCTTTAGCTTTTCTCGATCACGTTTTTTAAAACGGTATACCGTTATTATTACCGGAGGGGTGATTTCATTACCAAAATGTGGGTGGGGCTGGGGGCGGAGCCCCTACAACGGGGAGTGGGGACAAGGTGCGGAGCCCCGGCGGGGGTGTCCAGGACAGAGCCTCCGCTAGCACGGCCCAGGGGCTCCGCTGCAGAAAATGCATTTCACTGTAGACCGAACTGGGTGGGTCCTGGACCCACTGGACACAGCCTTGCTTCGCCTTAGGGGTTAGGGCTTGAGATTAGGAAAACTTAAAATTAGCCAAAACTGTTGAGTGGTTCGGTAGTTAGAGCCATTTTAGTGCATGGTACTTTTTTGGCAGTACACACCTGTTACAGGTCTTTACAGGCCTTTACACAACCATCGGCTATCGGCGGCTAATCTAATCGACACAGCTGTTCTGAAAAAGGTCTCACAAAGACCTGAACTTTCGCAAAAGGGGGGGGGGGGGCTTGGGCTAGAAATTATCGGAGGGACTGGATAGATAGGACTGGGTAGTAGCGAACGGCCTCTCCCACTTCCAATTCCCGCCAAAAGTCACACGCCACCCTTAATGTACATTGTCATAGCTCCTTCATTTCACCTTCAATCAAAAAATATAAAACTGAACTGAGATTTACAAAAAACTTGAGGATCATTTTCTGATATGATTCGATTTTCTGATTTGAAGCAAAGGAGTGACAGTAACCTAAATTTCGGATGGCGTGTGACTTTTGCATGTGCATGCTCTAAGCGCTCCTACTATCTCCGACCACCGGCAACAAATACTATATCTGTGTTAAGGATTGAAATGTGACCTTAGGGAGCTGGAGAGGGGTTTTGATATTATGAATGATTTTGGTGCGGTCATGATGGCTGTGGGGGACAGAGATGGGTGGAATTTGTTAGTGAGTTACTAATCAGCTTGTTGGGAGCTTTTGGTTAGCAACTTTAACATCTGTGTCAAGGACCAAACTGCACCAAATTCCATTCCAATCCTTTGGTTTTTCTTTGTACTTTTGCCTTCTAGACTTCATGTTGTCATATAATGGTATTAATATCTACTTACTTGCTTCAAGCCGCATGTAAACCATCACCTCCGCTACATTTAAGATTATCCAGTTGTACCCCTTATCATGGGACTGCTCAATTACATTATCATAGAGGAAGACTGCCAGAGTTTTCTCTGCGGTAACTGGACAGGGTACCGTGTAGGTCTGATCTTCAAGAGATGTTCCATTAGGGTTGACAGAGTTGATAGTGCTGCAGGTGGTGTTAATTGTAGCACCAATTAGAGATACTTTAGTACCCAGCAGACGATCTTTTATCTGGACAAGTTCACGCAGTCTGAAACAGCAGTCAACAAATAATTAAATTACATGACATTCCATAATACATTATATTCAAATCTAACAAATGATTTTACCTGTTAATGATGACTACATTTCCAACTGAAGCCGGTTCCTTCAATATTAGTTTTAGCCACTGATCTGTCCCGGTGTCGGCGGAAAGGTAAAAGCTTGTTATTTTACCATCTACAGCTTTTTCAGGTCCAAATTCTTCTTCATTATTGTTGTAGACTGTCCTACCAGTAGCGCTAACAACTTCAACTTGTTCAACAACTGTTGTTCCAGTGAGTTTAGTTCCGAGAATAAACAGTAGGCAAAGTCGACTAGTCATCACACCGTCTAGATTAAAAATGTGGGATCTCAACACCACATCATACAGTCCGATACTGATAGATACCTTTGTTATTGGTTGAGAAATGGCAAAGTTATCGGCTAAAACGTCTCGAAATTGTGCCAAAAAAGTGCATTGTTTTTCGACGTTACAAATCCCTCTACAGTAATCTAAAGTGCATCAATTAGGCCGGGTCTTCTTTCAATTCTAGATCTTTTTAGCTTTCTGGAATCATTCCAAACCTCTATTAGCAACATTAGCAATGTTCTGTAAAGCAAAGGCAAAGGGAGACTGGAGAGTACAATAAATGGGTTCACAAAAGGTTGGGCGTGTAATGTGTATTCTTGCTCTCATTTTGAAACCATTTACTATGCCAGATAGTGTTTCCCTTGCCTAACTGTTTAGAATGCTAGAGACATCGATATCTAAGGTGGAGCAGTTAGGGTCTTCTGGCAATACTAGGGTCTGTACTATAGTTGGGGGTGACAACTGCAACAGATCAGACTTGAAGAGGGCGCTCTCTAGAGCGAGGAGGGGGCTCACTATAGCTTACCCCAACTAATATATTCAATGTCAGACCATTATGAAGCAGAGAGGAGAGAGATAATATTTAGCCTCCTAATAACTCTTACCTAACTCTTACTTTGTAGCCCTAACTGACAGCTTATAGCAGAGGGAGAGAGAAAGAGCTTGGAGAGAGATAACCACCCTGTAGGTTTTTCTCGTTTATTCATAAGAGTAAATGCGATCTCAACTAGGTCAGTGATGCTGTCTAAACTAAAAACATAAGCACAAGTCTGAGACCAGAGAGGGAAAGAAAGCGTGCTAGATCATCTCTATTTAGTGGGAGAGCATCATTGTAGACTACACATAGCACCAATTATTGTCAGACAAGGTACAGTTTGCATGTGATAATTTGTGCTATTTGAATCATCAGGTGATGTTGTAAACGAGAGAGAATAGAAAGGGAAGACATTTTATTACTACAATTTATTACTACAATTACAGAATACAGCTGATTAGGTGGTCCCTTATATGAGAAGAGGCCTTCAAGCTAAATATTGTTTTCGAGTTGCGGTTAGAATCAGAACGATGGGCAACAACCAACTGACTCTAAAAGTCAAGAAGAAGAAGAAGGGGTTGCCCAGAACCGCCAAATTGAAGAGGGAGTTGACTGTAGAGGGGGAAGTGAGGGGTTGTGAACGTTGAATTGCATCGAGGCTGTCTGGCGCCGCGACCCCATCTGAGCGCACCGGGGTCCGGGGTATGGCACCGCCAAATAGCATCCAGGTGAAGAGGGATTAACACGTTTCTGTGTCTTGTAACAAATGTATAAATTCATTTTAATGATTTGATTTTGATTGGTGCGGTCATGATGGCTGTAGGCCGGGGGACAGAGATGGGTGGAATTTGTTAGTGAGTTACTAATCAGCTTGTTGGGAGCCTTTGGTTAGCAGTAAATATCATATCTGTGTCAAGGACCAAACTGCACCAAATTTCATTCCAATCCTTTGGTTTGTCTTTGTACTTTTGCCTTCTAGCCTTCATGTTGTCCTATAATGGTATTAATATCTACTTACTTGCTTCAAGCCGCATGTAAACTATAACCTCGGCTACATTTAAGATTATCCAGTTGTACCCCTTATCATGGGACTGCTCCATTACATCATCATAGAGGAAGACAGCCAGAGTTTTCTCGTAAGTTTTCGGTAACTGGACAGGGTTGCCTTTTAGCCTTCTAGCCTTCTAGCCTTCTAGCCTTCTAGCCTTCTAGCCTTCATGTTGTCATATAATGGTATTAATATCTACTTACTTGCTTCAAGCCTCATGTAAACCATCACCTCCGCTACATTTAAGATTATCCAGTTGTACCCCTTATCATGGGACTGCTCCATTACATCATCATAGAGGAAGACAGCCAGAGTTTTCTCGTAAGTTTTCGGTAACTGGACAGGGTACCGTGTAGGTCTGATCTTCAAGAGATGTTCCATTAGGGTTGACAGAGTTGATAGTGCTACAGGTGGTGTTAATTGTAGCACCAATTAGAGATACTTTAGTACCCAGCAGACGATCTTTTATCTGGACAAGTTCACGCAGTCTGAAACAACAGTCAACAAATCATTAAATTACATGACATTCCATAATACATTATATTCAAATCTAACAAATGATTTTACCTGTTAATGATGACTACATTTCCAACTGAAGCCGGTTCCTTCAATATTAGTTTTAGCCACTGATATGGCTGACTGTTGGCGGAAAGGTAAAAGCTTGTTGTTTTGCCGTCTACAGCTTTTTCAGGTCCATATTCTTCATTATTGTTGTAGACTGTCCTACCAGTAGCGCTAACAACTTCAACTTGTTCAACAACTGTTGTTCTGGTGAGTTTCGTTCCGAGAATAAACAGTAGGCAAAGTCGACCAGTCATCACACCGTCTAGATTAAAAATGTGGGATCTCAACACTACATCATACAGTCCGATACTGATTACATCATACAATAGTACATCAAACAGATACCTTATTATTTTTTAAGGCCAGAGGGGGGGGGGGGGGTCGACCGATTTTTGACCCCTATTTTGGGGTTACCATCATGTGATAGCTCTTGACATACTGGACCAGATGGATATGACAGAACCGATTTTGCGTATTTAGAACATTCGGCCTTCGGCCACGTGCACTAAATAGTAATATACCATTTTAAGCAGTCATCTAATCATATATTATATCTGTGTTAGGGATTGAAATGTGACCTTAGGGAGAGGGGTTTTGATATTATGAATGATTTTGGTGCGGTTATGATAGCTGTGGGGGACAGATATGGGTGGAATTTGTTTGAATGTGGTGGATTGTGGGTGGAATTTGTTTGAATGTGGTGGATTGTGGGTGGAATTTGTTTGAATGTGGTGGATTGTGGGTGGAATTTGTTTGAATGTGGTGGATTGTGGGTGGAATTTGTTTGAATGTGGTGGATTGTGGGTGGAATTTGTTTGAATGTGGTGGATTATGGGTGGAATTTGTTTGAATGTGGTGGATTATGGGTGGAATTTGTTTGAATGTGGTGGATTGTGGGTGGAATTTGTTTGTTAGTTACTAATATTTACTTACTTGGTTCAAGCCGTGTGTAAACCATCACCTCCGCGACATTTAAGACTATCCTGTTGTACCCCTCATCAACAGACTGCTCAATTACATCATCATAGAGGAAGACAGCCAGAGTTTTCTCTGCGGTAACTGGACAGGGTACCGTGTAGGTCTGATCTTCAAGAGATGTTCCATTAGGGTTAACCGAGTTGATAGTGCTACAGGTGGTGTTAATTGTAGCACCAATTAGAGATACTTTAGTACCCAGCAGACGATCTCTTACGACCTTTTCAACACCCAGTCTTTAAGGCCAGAGGGGGGGGGGTCGACCGATTTTTGACCCCTATTTTGGGCCATTTTTGGGGTTACCATCATGTGATAGCTCTTGGCATACCGCATACTGGACCAGATGGATATGACAGAACCGATTTTGCGTATTTAGAACACTCGGCCTTCGGCCACGTGCACTAAATAGTAATATACCATTTTAAGCAGTCATCTAATCATATATTATATCTGTGTTAGGGATTGAAATGTGACCTTAGGGAGAGGGGTTTTGATATTATGAATGATTTTGGTGCGGTTATGATAGCTGTGGGGGACAGATATGGGTGGAATTTGTTTGAATGTGGTGGATTGTGGGTGGAATTTGTTTGAATGTGGTGGATTGTGGGTGGAATTTGTTTGAATGTGGTGGATTGTGGGTGGAATTTGTTTGAATGTGGTGGATTATGGGTGGAATTTGTTTGAACGTGGTGGATTATGGGTGGAATTTGTTTGAATGTGGTGGATTGTGGGTGGAATTTGTTTGTTAGTTACTAATATTTACTTACTTGGTTCAAGCCGTGTGTAAACCATCACCTCCGCGACATTTAAGACTATCCTGTTGTACCCCTCATCAACAGACTGCTCAATTACATTATCATAGAGGAAGACTGCCAGAGTTTTCTCTGCGGTAACTGGACAGGGTACCGTGTAGGTCTGATCTTCAAGAGATGTTCCATTAGGGTTAACCGAGTTGATAGTGCTACAGGTGGTGTTAATTGTAGCACCAATTAGAGATACTTTAGTACCCAGCAGACGATCTCTTACGACCTTTTCAACACCCAGTCTGAAACAACAGTCAACAAATTATCAAACTAAATATTACATTCTTATGTATGGCTTTAGTTAACCTGTGGATCTTCTGAGCTCTAAGTTATAAAACAAAGAATGCCAATTCTACAGTAATTTCCATAATAGATTATAGGCAAATCTAACAAATAATTTTACCTATTAATGATTACCACACTTCCAACTGAAGCGGGTTCCTCCAATGTTAGTTTTAGCCACTGATCTGTCCCGGTGTCGGCAGAAGCGTAAAAGCTTGTTGTTTTGCCGTCTACAGCTTTTTCAGGTCCAAATTCTTCTTCATTATTGTTGTTGACTGTACTACCAGTAGCGCTATCAACTTCTATTTGGTGAATGATTTTGGTGAGGTCATGATGAGAGAGATGGGTGCCGGGTGGAATTTGTTTGTGAGTTACTATGTATTATCAGTTTATTGGGAGCTATTTATTTGGTTGGCAGTAATTTTATGTGTTAAAGTGAGAGTGGACAGTGTATACAACCTCCAACAAACTTGTCCAATTCTGATTCTGTCCACTCTCACTTTAAGGACCAAACTACACCAATTTTCATTCCTATCCTTAGGTTTGTAATTCTGCCTTCTTGTCATCACGTTGTCCTATGACAATAATGTTTACTTGGTGACGCAGCGCGCCAAAACGAAGACCGCATGCGGTGACGGCGCCACCAAAATGTTTAATGTTTACTTACTTGCTTCAGGCCGCGTGTAAACCATCACCTCCGCTACATTTAAGAACATCTTGTTTTGCCCCTTATCATCAGACTCCTCCATTACATCATCATAGAGGAGGACTGCCAGAGTTTTCTCTGCGGTAACTGGACAGGGTACCGTGTAGGTCTGATCTTCAAGAGATGTTCCATTAGGGTTGACAGAGTTGATAGTGCTGCAGGTGGTGTTGGTTGTAGCACCAATTAGAGATACTTTAGTACCCAGCAGACGATCTCTTACGATAATGTTATCAAGCAGTCTGAAACAACAGTCAACAAATTATCAAACTACATATTACATTCTTATGGATGGCTTTAGTTAACATGTGGATCTTCTGAGCTCTAAATTATAAAACAAAGAATGCCAATTCTACAGTAATTTCCATAATACATTATAGGCAAATTTAACAAATAATTTAACCTGTTAATGATGACCACACTTCCAACTGAAGCTGGTTCCTTTAATGTTAGTTTTAGCCACTGATCTGGCTGACTTTCGGCGGAAGAGTAGAAGCTTGTTGTTTTACCGTCTACAGCTTTTTCAGGTCCATATAATTGATCTTTATTTTGGAAGACTGTCCTACTAGTTGCGCTATCAACTTCAATTTGTTCAACAGCTGTTGTTCCAGTGAGTATCGTTCCGAGAATAAACAGAAGGCAAAGTCGACTAGTCATCACACAGCCTAGAAGATATATTTTAAAATATATGGGGTAAAACGTCTCGAAATTGTGCCAAAAAGTGCAATGTTTTTGGAAGTATAGTACATAGTAACAAATCCCTCTAAAGCAATCTAAAGTGCGTCAATTAGGGCGGGTCTTCTTTCTGAAAAAATGCTTTAAACTCCTGATAAATCGAAAAAATAAGGTAGAAGAAAAGTTTTAGGTATCTTGTCAACCTTTAGAAATACTATTTCAAACAATTTTTCTGACTCGTACTAAAACAAAATCCAAATATTTCACACATTATAAGACATTAAACAATATATTTGTATTATAATTTGGAAATGTCGCTAGTAACCGTTTGTGCACGTGCAAACGGAAGAGGTTGTTAAGTGCGGGTCGGTTGATACTGCACGTGCAGATGGGTACAGCAGAAGGGCAGTGCTGCTGGGCAGGGGGAGTGGGTATTTGAGAGAACTAGCGCTGTAAATCAACGGGATTTTTAGTAATCTATACGGGTTATCCCATTAGAGCCCGTAATTCAAGTTTTCGATGAAGTTTTCTGAAATTTTAGTATGTTGGTCCTACCCACCAATCTAGCTCATACTGAAAAGCAGAAGTCTCTAGCTTAAAGTGAGAGTGGACCGAATCAGAATTGGACAAGTTTGTTGTAGGTAGTAGAGATTAGCTTTCTGAGCATTTTGCGTTTTTGCCGCTCAAAATCGACCCAACCATCAGAGATATTTTGTTATGTTGGGAGAATTCCTGCTGGATCAATATTTATCAAACAGGATAGAAACAATCCTTTTACTAACACATTCTTTAAATTTTAATATGCTAGCTTGCATTGCCCTGCTTCTGTGCATGGACACGGGGGGGGGGGGGGGGGGGGGGGCATCCATGCCCCTAAATGCCCCTAACTGTACCAGGAGAAAAAAAACCACCCCACCCCCCTTGATTATGACAGTTAGGGGTCCTCCTCTAACTGTCTCACAACCCAAATTTTGGGACCCTATTTTCCGAAAAATCCCACATTTTTGACGTTTTGGGGAACATATATCTGTCACAGACACCCAAAAGTTGGGACCCACACCTATTTTTCCAGAAAATTTCAAATTTTTAACAGTTAGGGGTTCTCCTCTAACTGTCTCCTTACCCAAATTTTTGGACCTACCCCCAAAAAAAGTGTGTGTGGAACCCCAAATTGTCGGTGTGATGCCTGACAAAAATCATAGCGCACAAAAATTGGTCACTGTGGTGCCTTCAGGACCCAAAATTGCCAAATTTTGACCCAAATTTCCAAAATTTTAACAGTTAGAGGAAAATCCTAACTTTAATCAATTTTAGCAGAAATGCTTGCCTCCGGGCCCCCGAATCACAGCCTGGGGCATTGATATTAGTTAGGGCAATACTAGGGTCTGTACTGTAGTTGGGGGTGACAACTGCAACAAATCTCTAGAGCGAGGTGGGGGGCTCACTATAGCTTACCCCAACTAAAGTACTCCCCAAACTACTATGTCCCTCACTCGGGTTTTGTGAAATTTCCCACGGTCATAAATCCACTCCCTGATGAGATAAAGACTTGAAATTTGTTTTGTAGGAAGAACTCGACATGATCTCCTCACAAAACAAATTTCAAGTCTCTATCTCATCAGGGAGTGGAGCTATGGCTGTCTAAAATCCGGTCGCGCGCAGCAAGGGACATAATAGTTTGGGAGGACCTTTAATATATTCAATGTCAGATCATTACGAAGCAGAGAGGAGAGAGAAAAAAATTCTTCCTAAGTATAGCCTCCTAACAATTCTTGCGCTAGCCCATTAGAAAGAGAGCTTGGAGAGAGATGACTCTTACTCTTAGCCCCCTAACTGACCGCTTTGAATAGCAGAGGGAGAGAGAAAAAGCTCGGAGAGAGATGACTCTTACTCTAACTCTTACCCTTTTTCTTAGCCCCCTAACTGACCGCTTTAAATAGCAGAGGGAGAGCTTGGAGACTGGAGAGAGATAACTCTTACTTTATAGCCCCCTAACAGCTTATGGCAGAGGGAGAGACAAAGAGTTTGGAGAATGGAGAGAGAAGCAACTTTTACTTTTAATAGCCCCCTAACCGCTCTAGCCACTCTTGCTCTAACCCCCCCCCCCCTCTACAGAAATCATATTCTTGTATAAACTAGAAAACAACAAAAGATGGCTGAACCACTCTGTAGGTTTTTCTTGTTTATTCATAAGATTCAATGCGATCGCAACTCAGTGATGCTGTCTAAATTAAACCCATAAGCACAAGTCACAAGTGACAAGTCTGAGAGCAGAGAGGGAAAGATAGCGTGCTAGATCATCTCTATTTAGTGGGAGAGCATCATTTTAGACTGCACATAGCCTAGAGCACCAATTACTGAATTACCAATGTCAATTGGATCTCATCTGCTGTCAGACAAGGTACATTTAGCGTGATAGTTGGTGCTATGTGAATCATCAGCTGATGACTCTTATGTGATAAATGTGAGAGGATAGAAATGGGAGACATTTTATTACTACAAAATACAGAATACAGCTGATTAGGTGGTCCCTTATATGAGAAGAGGCATGTAAGCTAAATATTGTTTCGAGTTGCGGTTAGAATCAGGACGATGGTCCTGGGAAACAACCAACTGACTCTAAAAGTTAAGAAATGGCCGACACTAACAATTTTTTTGTTAGTGTTTTTTGTTAGTGAGGGAGAGACGTTCTTGAGACTTTTTTGAGGGAGAATCTGACAATTCAGCGGGAACACCCAGCTCTGAATGATTGCCAGACGAATGGTTTCGTGTTCTGATTGGTTCTGATTGGCTCATGTCACAGCCGCTAAACCCAGAGTATGATCCCATCCGATGTCAGATTTCAGAGGTGGTGCAACCACTAATTGCTAGAAACAGTTCTGATTAGGATTCGAGTGTCAAGTGTCGGGCTATAAATGTGTGTCACTATGAACAGTTTATTTCTTTCACTGATGAGGGCTATTTTACGCCGAAACGTCTGTTTTGCTATTGAAATTTGTTCACCTTTGTAACATCCCGAGTCTTCTATGCCTGACCAAACTTCGAACCACGTGAGATCAATACAGGGATCATCCCCTCAACATCACTAACAAAAAATTGTTAGTGTTTTCACTAACAAATTTCACTAACAAAAAAATTGTTAGTGTTTTCACTAACAAATTTCACTAACAAAAATTTTGTGAGTGTTTTCACTAACAATTTTCACTGACAAAAATTTTGTTAGTGTTTCTATTGGGAAGGGGGTGATGTTTATAGACTTCAGGGACGCCTATTTGGCATGTAAGACGATACGAGTAATCTATACGGGTTATCCCATTAGAGCCCGTAATTCAAGTTTTCGTGATGAGTTTTTCTGAAATTTTAGTATGTTGGTCCTACCCCACCAATCTAGCTCATACTGAAAAGCAGAAGTCTCTAGCTTAAAGTGAGAGTGGACCCATCAGAATTGGACAAGTTTGTTGTAGTAGTAGAGATTAGCTTTCTGAGCATTTTGCTTTTTTGCCGCTCAAAATCGACCCAAACCATCAGAGATTTTGTTTATGTTGGGAAATTCCTGCTGGATCAATATTTATCAAACAGGATAGAAACATCCTTTTACTAACACATTCTTTTAAATTTTAATATGCTAGCTTGCATTGGCCCTGATACTGCACGTGCAGATGTGTACAGCGGAAGGGCAGTGCTGCTGGGGAAGGGGAGTGGGCATTCAAGTGAACGGGCGCTGTAAATCAACGGGTTTTTCTAGTCCTTATTATAATAAGCAAATGAACGTCGTAGTGATGATGTAGTATCCACACGTGCAAATGGTGGGGGGTTGCCCTGGGAGGTGGCTTGGGAGGGGTATTGGAGATGGGATACTGCACGTGCATGTTATTGGTTGTTTGTTGCGTGTTCCTGTGGGCTGTGTTGTTCCTGTGGTGTTTCGGATCTACTACTGGGGCCCTCATGCCATGATTGCCAAAGCTTTTCTACCTACGTAGCCCGTTGATTCTCTACACAGCTACAATTCTACGGATCTTTATCACCTGATTCTACATGTTATTCAGCGGGATTTCCCTTGATGTTTATCACCAGCGCTCTACCACTCTACCAACCTCCGTATTCTTTACCCCGACATGGACAGACAAAGAGTAAGAGGGGGATAGAGACGGGGGGGGGGGGGGGGGGGGTGTTGTAGGACTTAACAATGGGCTTTCTAGTTGTTAATAATTTTGCTACTCCTCCCATTTCGGAAAGTAACGTTTTCTACCAAGTACATTTTTTACCAAGTTTTCCCAAGAAGGATTTTTCTTTTCTTAAATCTAACGTATCTCTCAATCTCAAGGTGGCGTGCATTAAAGGATCTTTATTTAACATGATTCATGAATGAGATCATATTTCTCTGATCTATCTTCCATTCCCCTCATCTCTTTGTCGCCGAAAGGTGTTCCATTAGAGCGCAACTTTCACATTCCCTCATTCATATAATTCTTTGTTGTTGATAGGGTGATTGTCCTGAAAGCTTGTACTAATGTTTTATTAAGTTATAAGTTACAGCATTTAAAAAATTATTCGTAGACCACGTACATAATATGCGATTAGCTTATTCTGAAAAAACAGTTAGCAGAGCTCAGTTAGTGCTACCAGACATAGTGCTAACATTTACCTGCATCAGACAGGAAGTCACCGCCAGTTACTTCCCCCCTCTCTCTCTCTCTCTCTCTCTCTCTCTCTCTCTCTCTCTCTATCTCTCTTTTTATCTCTCTATTTCTATCTCTTTCTCTTCTCACCCATTTTTTCTTACTTTCATACAGTCTTTCTCGGCTCTCTTTCTACGCCCACTCTCAGTTTACTACACATGTGTTTTACTATTTAACACTCAATGCCTTGTGTAGTTCCTCTATTCAGCCAATTGTTCAAGACAAATTTATCGTAAACGTACTTTATATTTAAGTTCTTAAAGGTATTGTAATTGCAGAGGTGATGTAGGTTCTAAGATCTCATAATTTTCTCAAATACTTCCGTCTAGCTCTGAACGGCTCTTTGCATGATGTCTTTAGAGCACTGCCGAGGGGGTGGGGTCTAGAGAGAGAGATGCATCTCTGCCAGATCATCTCCAATTAGCGTTCTTCTCCGGCCATCCCCACGTGTTGTGTCATTAGAGCCTGACACTTGTGATACCGTCCTTCTTCTTTGATACTACTATCTTCTTGTATATCTATCTTTCTCTCTCTCTCTCTCTCTCTTTCTCTCTTTCTCTCTCTCTCTCTTTCTCTCTTTCTTTCTCTCTCTCTCTCACTCTCTCTCTCTCTCTCTCTCTCTCTCTCTCTCTCTCTCTCTCTCTCTCTCTCTCTCTCTCTCTCTCTCTCTCTCTCTCTCTCTCTGATCTCTCTCTCTCTCTCTCTCTCTCTCCCTCCCTCTCTCCCTTTTGCCTTTCTAGCCTCTCAGCTCTCTGTGTTCTCTATCTCTATACTATCTCTATCTCTTACTTTTAACCTTCGTTCTATACCATTACCCAGAGTCTGTGTTAAAACGCTCTATACACTGCATTGAGCTCTTCTTTTGATTCTCAATGTTCAAGTCTCAATACAGATCTGCTGCCTTATCTCTCAGTAATTGGTCAAGTTCTCCGTCACGTCTTTCAACGTATAACGAATATATAAACTTAGCTTCATTCTATTACAGTGGTTTGTTTCACTTAGAAAGATCATTTACCGCAGTTCTGCTCCGTTACACGTACTTTTACTTTTACTGGTTCCCATGGTAACTTCAGAAACATCGCTTTTTGTTGCTTCTTCTTCATAACTGCCACCGCCCTCTCTATCGATATACTTATTTAAGCAAAACAGTTCCAAATACAATTTTACAAGTCGAGATATATATACTATGTCAGATGCCCAAGTATATTATACTTTGGCATCTAATATATTATAGTAATAATAGTAATATTCCCAGCTTCATTTCCAGAGTAGTATGTATTACATAGGTCATATACTGAATGGTCTCATATCGTGATAAACGTGACGTCACAGGATGATTTCCATGCCCCAAATTACACATGCAGGAATATATAATCCCCCTCTTCCTTTCTTTCTTTTTCTATCTCTCTCTCTCTCTCTCTCTCTCTCATTCTTTTTCTCTCTCTCTCTCTCTAATTTTCTTTCTTTCTCTTTCTTTCTCATCATATTTCCAGTATTTACCCTTCCCATAGCATACATATTCGAGTTCATCTCCTTATTTCCTGAAGGTCTCCTAATTTCATCTGCCGTATGGTCCATTTCAAATGTTAAATGTTGATCTCATAGTATATTTGGTAGTTGTTCTCTCCTTCTCCCAGCTCTCATCATTTGTGGATTACATTACTCTATTCGAGTACCAACTCAATCAACGATATTGCCCACAATACTGTGCAAACATGATGTGTTCATTTGACGAAACGTGAGATCATGATCATTATGATTAATCAGTTTGTGTGCATTATTTTATTATTTGTGCACTCGAGTGAGAGAGTGTACTCTCTTCTTTATATATTCTTTAGGTGACGACTGAAGAGTGATGATGTATACATTAACTGTTCATATTCTGATATCACGCATTGTTTTATGGCACTCATATTATAGTAGTCATATAATTGTACTGCCGCATTGTCTGTGGTCATAATGTTCAGCGAACGTGCGGCCCAGTTCTATATTCTCTAGAAGTCGCTTTTGTTTTTCAGTTGTTTCTTTCACACGTCCCACAACTTCCTGGTCCCTTTTTGCACCGCTGCTTTCCACTTATATTGGCGTTTTGCCATGCAAATATATTTTATATTTTATCGGACTTCTCTTCCTCTTGTTCCTATCATGCCTCCATTTGTTCAGTATGTTCTCTCTTATTCTTTCCTCTCTTCTCTTTCGTATTCTCTCTTCTATTATCTCACTTTCTCCCCTCTTTCCATCCCTTTCCCTCCCCTCTCTCTCTCTTTCCCTCCTTTCTCTCACATGTCTTTATCTGACCCCCGTCCACAACTAATTCTATTAGTCACGTGGCATGGAAGGATAAATCACGTGTGTCTTATTACACTACTACCCGTTTTATACCGATATATACTGTCCCTTTTGCTCCGACCCTTTTTGTGCCTTGTATCACTGCATATCATGTGTGTGTGCGTGTGTTCAAGTAAACTGATGTTTAGAATTTTAAATAAATCATGTGACTTGTTCTATGAAACATGACACTACAATACTAAGCTAGAAGTAAAGGTTATTCTTCGCTAGCCTAAAAGTTGCCAATTCTTATCTTAAGTAGATTGTACCAAGCCTAGTTGTTGTGTCATTTTATAGGCGTCATGTGGGTGTCGGCTGAGTAGTATAATGGTAACATACCCGCTGTTTTGGTGGCGCCGTCACCTCTCTAGAGGCAATTCGTTTTGTGTTGCCCGCCGCAGAATGTTGGTATTGGTGATTGGCTGGCGTCTCGCTTCTCATGCAGATATATGTGTCCTTGGTAACCATCATACACATGATATTCAGTATATTCTCATTATTTTAACAGCTTCACACATGACATGCTGAAATGTACGTCATCGCGGTCACACACAGCATCACCCTTATTAATTCAATTTGTGTTCCGTAAGACAGGAGAGAGAGAGAGAGAGGAGAGGAGAAAAAGAGAGAGGCGGGAAGAGAGAGAGATATCTAGAGTAGCCCTCAGGCTATCTCGCGTAGAGAGAGAGTGAGCAAGAAGACTTCTCTATCTCTCTCCTCACACTCTCTCTCGCTCTCTCTCTCTCCTCTCTCCCTCTCTCTCTCTCTCTCTCTCCTCTCTCTCTCTCTCTCTCTTCTATCTCTCTCTTCCCTCTTTCTCTCTCTCTCTTGCTGACAGCTCGGTCTACTAATAAAAATATAATTTGTTCTTTTCTGCCTCCTTTTGCTGGCACACGTAGTTCTTGGTGGCTTTTAAAGTGACATGGAATTTGAGAAAGTAATTTTTGAACAACCAGTCTTTCTTTTTTCTGCCTATAATAAATATAATATTTCTCCTTAATTCTTCAGAAAACTCATATCATAACAAAAAATATATTGTTGTTTTTATGGATTGTATTCCATTTGTCTAGACCATACTCTCAAATAAAAGTATGAACACTACAACAAATTTCCCTCTCTCAGTTTTTTACCCACTCTACTATTAGCTACTCGTTAGCTGAGAGAGGGAGAGAAAGGTCCCTGCTAGCGTACACAACAGCTGTTTTGGGGAGACTAATTACCCCCTCCCACTATTTTCTAGCTCAACCTCTTCGCTCACATTTTACCAGCTACCCACCATCCGCCCTTAATTTGAATACAGGATACCCCCCTACGGCATACCGCACTGCATATACCGCACCGATACCCCATTATATACCGCACCAATACCCTCATACCCCATCATTTACCACATCATTTACCACATCGAGTACTGTTCAATATATTCACTGCACTAAATACTGCGTACTATAGTACTGCAGCAGCAGCAGATGTGTCTGGAAATTGGTTCAACACCGCGTTTTAGTGTGGTATACACCTCTCGTTCGTTGAGTCTTGAGATCACTTTGATCTTTTTATAATTTTGCCATTCTCTCATTCCCTCTGTATTGTAAATTCTTGCCTTGGCCACTCCCTAATTTGCAAACAATAACCCAATACAATTGGTTACTGCTGTACAGGGCGTCAACATGTAGAAGCGTCAGTAGAAGGCGCCTAGAAAGCTACACCACGGAACACCTGGTGTGTGTGTATCACAGTGTGTGTGACGTGAGGGGGAAGCCGTATTATATCACTTTGTTGTAGCTCTGGAGAATACACTTTAACGCTATCTATCTTTCTGTTTCAATATGAAACGCAACTTTGGTTATAACCAAAGTTGCGTTTCATATTGAAACCGGTTATTCATTTCATTTTGTACAAGCTCCCGGCCTCCCAGTAGAGCACAATGCCACTTCAACGGATCTTTTTGTTTCCATCTTTCTCATTTTTCGTTGGCCCATAGATTAATTTTGTAACATTACCGTCACAATATATTCATATTATCCACCGCCAAGAAAATATTCTTATCTTCAACTCCTTCTCTTTTGTTATATGTTCTGACCCTGTGATAAAGGGTCGAGGAAGGCGGCTTCTTCTTCTCTTTATGCACATCTAAATACCTCATAAATGGCCTGTGGGTGTGCCATGGTTATGCGTTTTCTTACCCGCCTGTTCTTCGTCTATTGTTTGGTGAATTCAAAGTGAGAGTGAGAGAGAGAGAGAGAGAGAGAGAGAGAGAGAGAGAGAGAGAGAGAGAGAGAGAGAGAGAGAGAGAGAGAGAGAGAGAGAGAGAGAGAGAGAGACAGAAAGATAGACAGAAATATAGAGAGTGAGTGGGAGAGGTGTGTAGACCGTGTGTTGTTTCCCGTGTGGTCATTGTCTGTGTACTATTACAATAGAAAACTATACCTCTGTTTTGTTTTGTTGCGTTTTTTTGAGTGTCTAATTCATTTTCCTTTGACCCAGTTATGTAAACCCTATTGGCCTTTCTCTACTATTGACTACACTTTTTTTTCATCTAAGTTTTATATTATCACTCGAACCCCCCTCTCCATTTCAATATACAATATAAATTATAATACGACATATTATTGTTATAAAATCCAACTAACCCCCTCCTCTCCTCCCCAGGTTATGAGGCTATGCAATGACCTGAAAGGGTCCTCACCCGTGGCTCGCCCAACGAAACTCATGAACCGCCAACAGATCTGGGAAAGTTGGGAGAAATTCGCTTCCAGC
The DNA here is from genome assembly GCA_020137815.1 of Hormiphora californensis. Taxonomy (NCBI): domain Eukaryota; kingdom Metazoa; phylum Ctenophora; class Tentaculata; order Cydippida; family Pleurobrachiidae; genus Hormiphora; species Hormiphora californensis. The sequence continues at coordinate 5,565,478 of CM035359.1, forward strand.
GTCCGGGATGTTGCTGAGGCTGAGTGGTGCCAACGAAAGGGGGAAGTTCTAAAGTTCCTACGACGCCGGGAACCCATTTATGTTGGTGATTACCCCCTAAAAACAGTGATAATTTCCACCATCCCCGCCGTCTTCTTCGTGACATTTTTCCAGTTTTTCCACTTTTGGCAGTGGCTGTTCAATCACCATAGCACGGAACCGTTCGTCTACCTCCCTGCTATCGAGGTCCACTTGTTTGGGTGTCTGCCTCACCAAGTTATGTCACGGTGGACTCACCCAATCCTGGATGTCCTGGCCGCTATACCCTACCTAGTCCACTTCATGCTACCCTTCGGATACCCGGTATATTGCTACTATCATCGGTCTAAAATGGGTAACACGGTTGAGCCAGCTCTGAGAGCGATATGGTTAGGTGGCATGACGGCATCCCTAGCAGTGCTCTTCCAGTTCCTTTTCCCAACCTCGCCACCCTGGTTTAACGAAAGTGCAGTGTACTCAGCGGACGGTACTGTGGTCGGTTTTGCTTTTAACGAGGCTGGATTTCAACGAATTGACGCTCTCTTAGGGCTTCCCTTGTTCAGGGAGATTTATAGTAATGCCCCCGTGACCCACGGTTCATTTCCATCTCTCCACGCGGCCTTCCCTTTTGTGATCTTTATGAACGGTAGTTGGGTGAATCATGGTGGATGGAAGTATGGGTTGTTTCATTGTTGTTGGATCTCCTGGGCTGCACTCTACTCTCACCACCATTACTTGGTTGACATTCTCGGTGGGATTTCCCTGGTGTTCTTCCTCTTTCAGTTTTATTATAAAGTTTGGAACCCCTTCACTAAGAGGAAGATGGGGGATGTGAAGTATTCGCCCTTAAAAACTGAGCATGCCGTATGAGATTAATTGAGCTCAGATTAAAACTGTGTGTTTGTGATTGGGTTTCGTGTGGGTTTAATGTTCATGTGTGTGTGAGTAACTGTTACTCTTGGTCATATTCATCTCACCAGTGGAAGACATATAATTTTGTAATGTTGTGATTTTTATAAAATTACGCATTTCCCACACAGATAGAATAGGATGAGCCCTGGTCATTTATTGTTTAGAGAGTACCCGACTTTTTATTATCATCTGCACTTGTCTGTGTCTGAGTCGCGTGACACTTTGTCTTACTCGATACTGTGTCTCGTGTTGCAAATTAATATTAAAACATCGTTTTAGATAATTCTTTCTTTTTTTTCTTGAAAAAGTATAAATGTTAGTGTAGAGACGTTTTTATGTTCTTGTTTTTAAATCTTTACCCCCTTTGATCAAATATGATCATAAACTAGCAAACACCAATAGCTACCCAAATACTAGATTAATGTGTTAGATAATTGCTCGCTGAAAGACTGATACATTTTTTATACTCACACCAGAAGCATAATTACTTTATTTAATCACTTACCAGTTGTTGTGTTAAGGGACAGACAACCCGTCATTCTTTACCCTTCGATACCTCAGAAATGAACATAGGATGGCATGTTTATGTATATGCCAAACCCTATACACTTTTAGGCATATTATAAGCCTAAAAGAGAGTAGTGATTTGAACTCACTCTGACCACATTGAGAAGAGCTGTCTGGCGCCGCGACCCCATCTGAGCGCACTGTCAAATGGGGTACATGGCGCCGCCATACAGTAGAAGAGTTATTATCTCACATCAGTTAATGGAAAGTGTTATAGTAGTGTTGTAACACTGTTTAGTGTTGCTGTTCCTTTGTAATGTTCCCCCTCATGATTTATAGTTTCTACTGTTCCAATATATAAGTTGCGTGTTTTTACTTCATAATGTTAATTGCCCAAGATCAATTCTCTTTCGATCTCTCTTCTTGATTTTGGGCAATGGTTGTAATATTGGCCGAAAATTTTGTGCAAAATTTTGGGTGTACGCCGTACGGTATACAACGGTTCCATATTGGAATTATCTAAAGTGTTAACTTTGCAGGGAATAAATTGTACTGGTAAATGGAGAGGAGTCTTTGTGACTGGTCTATAAGCACAACTTTTACATGAGCACAGTTTCAATACATGTGTGTAAGATTGTTCTCTTTATGAGACAAGTATATTGAGAGAAGGAGAAGTAGTATCATGAGTAATGGGGAGGGTAAGTGTGACTGGGAGAGAACGGTTGTGAGAAAAGAAGAGAAACGACGAAAAATCGAATGGGCAGCTTTAAGAAAGGAGAGAAATCTATACCAAATATCGTGGGAAAACAGCTGCACAACATTGAATGTGTAGACTGTTCAGTACTATAGAAAGCTGTATACAGAAAGAGTACTGACATTGATTTACAGGGTACATCTCTGTGTTATATGGAACTTGTATGGTTGGCTCCTGTGCTGTATTACCAGAGATAGAGGTTTGTATAGCGCAGTTGACTGTTGAAGCCAGAGATAGTTCACGAAACAAAAGAAAAAAAACCAAAACTCCTCTTTTTGTGCGCATGTGGCTTCTCCGTGCTCCCTCTCGGAACAAAGAAAAGAGTGTGATATTTTATTTTATTAGGTATATGAATTACCAAAATGAGATTTATTACTGGTTACACGAAAAGAAGAGTTGGCAGGGAAGGGAGATCTATTTTTGGTCTTCAGTAATAATTGCTTCTGCATTCACAAATAGAACAATACCACATGAACAGACAAACAAATAGCGGATTGAATATGTTTCTACGTCTGGGCTCTTGTATATCTGTTATTTCTGTCTGACATATTCAGGATCGAATATAAATGGAATTCTGAAATTTTTGTTTCCAAAATATTATTCGAACTGGTCCCTGTCTGATCATGTGACCTGTCAGAAAGTGTATGTCATGAGATGACGGTCCAGACACATCATCTTCAAGAACATCATCTTACAACTATGTCTCACTATTTCTTATCTTGACATCTTGTCTGGCTATTTTTTGATCTTCTTTTTTCCCTACTCCTCTCTTCCTCAACTATCTAGAGTTTCCTAACTTCATTTTCATTTGAAAGTCGATATCTCCCTTTTATATCTTCAGACTTGGTAATGAATGGAATTACTACACACCTAGAGCGGGAAGTAGAGCGAGAGAGAGAAAGAAAGAGAGCGAGAGAGAGAAAGATCAGGGAGAGGGAGAGAGAGAGAGAGAGAGATCAGGGAGCTGGGAGAGGGAGAGAGAGAGAGAGAGAGAGAGAGAGAGAGAGAGAGAGAGAAAGAGAGATCAGGGAGAGGGAGAGATGCTAAATTACTCCGTACGTTGATGACGTAAGATTTTAATTACTCAACTCTCAAGTGGTAAACACAGCTCTTTCTCTCTCGCTCTCAGTATCCAAAAAACGAAGACAAGTAGCCAACGACCGCAAGTTGTCAACACTGTCCACTTTACTCTTTTGCGCCATTTCACTCCTTATAAGCAGCTAGAATCTTGAAAAGTTTCAATTTCTTTGTATCACCCAAAAACAAGGTATTTATATTGGAGAGCTGTCATTTTGACGAACACCATTCTAAATACATATGTGTGAATATGTTGACATGTGAGCACGTTTCCTACTTTCACAAATATGCGTGTGTTAGTGTTATGTGTAAGAGTAATTGGAGAGGGTAACCAAGTTGGTAGCAGCTACTTCAGGCTACCTGAGTCGCCTCATTGTGTTACCACAGATAGTTGGAACGCGCTGTGACTGAAGAGGTAGGGTGGCCGCGCAAACACTCCGCCGCGCAGTGTCTGTGTGTGTACAAATTGTATATCGATTAACCGATTGTACTAATCAAGGCAGCTAGCTGTACAGTGTGCATTGTAAAAGGTCCAGTAATCAGTCATCGGGGTAGTAAATCCTGTTCTTTTTGAATTGCAGGAGAATCGGCGACCCTCACACGATCCTACACTTCCCGTCAAAGTGAAACTGACAATTTTGGGATTGAAAATGAGTTCTATACAGCTGTAAAACAAATCCATATAATAATTTCCAAAATGTTAGTCCGATAATTGTTTTCTCCCTACTCCTCCTACAGTTTTTGAGCTAGACCCCTGAAAATTTGTACACTGGTACTTTGGACCAAGGCGGGTGTAAGTACGGGCTCAGATTTTTGATCCGATCTTTACAACAGTGACGTCACGGGGTGACGTCATTGCGCCAAAAATACTTACATTTTTTCAAACGCTTCTAAGACCCTGAAAACGGCTCTAAATCAAAAAACTAACGCAATAGTGGGGAAAGAGAATCGTTTGAACTTCATTTTACTTGATAGCGATTTCCCGTAACTCAATGTTTAAGGGTCGTAAATCGCGTCGGGAAAGTTAAAAATGCCAAAAATACGATATTTTTCACCGTAGCCACCCAAAATCTTATCCAATCGATATGAAACTTGGTCGTTATGTGAATTTTAATGTCCTTTGGCCAGGGGTTCCCGGAAAACGGATTGGCAAGATTAGAACTGACCGGAGTTCTTATAATTCACGAATTTGGAATTTTTCGTCGACTTTTTTTTGGCGACATAAAGTCCATTTTTATTCAACTGTTCACCCCTCAACTCGTGCGCGTGCGATATTTTAATTTACGCTGCGCGCGCTACACGTTAACATGTGATAAACGCGCAAAAAAATTCCGCGCACGACTTTGGGGGGTGAACAGTTGAAAAAAAATGGAGTATATAACGCGAACGAGAGGAAATTTTCAATGAATTTTAAAATTTTACACTGCGCGCATAGAGAATTACCACACGGCGCGGCGTAAAAAAGCAGCGCTTTTTTGGGGAAATTCGCGCGTTACAGTAAATAATTTCCCGCCTCGCCAAAATTGTAATGGCCATTTTGCTCTAAGGAACAAACAAATTATCTTTTAAAAATCAAACACAAATGTCACCGGTTATATGACGATAAATTACCATTTACCAGGTCACGGGTTCCCAGCAAACGGGTACTCTAGTATAATTTAGAATTCAGCCCAAAGAATTCAGATAAAATCTGAATGTATTAAAGAAGTTAGTGGTTATAGAGGCCGAGTGATCTGCTTAAATTGTCTCTCTGAGTTCAGACCCATCATTCGTCTCCGATAAAACATTCCGATAAAGATTATTGTTCGTTGATTTGCAAAAACCCAATACCGATATTAATATAAAAGACCCATTTGAAATTAATTAATAGCGGTGTCACAATATCTCCAGATCGACGTGTCGTATCTCAGGGTATTGTCTTTTTATCAGCCCTTCTAACCGGTCTACTTCCAGGGCAATTATATCCACCAACTGCTTGTTTTGCTCCTTCAGAAAAATTTCCATCTGCTTTTCATTGGCGAGAGAAGTAGCTTCCTGGTATGGATACAGATGATTAAAATTACGACAAGGAACTCAGATAACAATTGGGCCTAACAATTTTTAAATAGCAATACATAGTTCCTAAATAGTTCCTAAATAGCTATACATAGTGTTTACCGTCAGCAGTTTAGGGAGATCCTGTGTTTTGAGGTATTGTAAAGTTAGAGCGTCCGTGTCGAAGAAGATCTCCGCTTTAAACCTCGCATAGCTTGGACCCTGATGAGGAAAAAGGTCAAAAAGATACAGACAGACAGCTATACAGACAGCCAAATATATAAACAGACAGATAGACAGATATACCGTCAGACAGACAGACAGACAGACAGACAGACAGACAGACAGACAGACAGACAGTCAGACAGTCAGTCAGACAGACTCACCTCCACCATGGTTTTTACATCATTGACACACAGAACTGACGGCTGCCGTTCCAAAATACCCAAAATAACATTTTGTTTAGCGGCATCCATTGACCTGAAAATATCACAGCTGTTAGAAATATCACAAGACCATAACAGGAATAGCAATCCAATTATAATTACAATGATCAATAATTAGTGTAATACTGGGTGTTCATTTTGGATCTTTACAAGCGTTGGCCTTCACCCAGAAAAAAGTTGACAAGATCAGGTCATGAAACTTCATACTTGGACTATTCTATACCCTCATTCAAGGTTCCTGGGGGTTTTGGAGCTTTAGGACCCTGGGAAGTGTGTTTTTGGCATCAAAACTACCAGAAGGATTTTTTTTTGCTGGTGCTGAGACTTTGCTAAAATGTTTTTTGGGTATTTTCTATGTCAATCCTAAAGTTTCATAGAGATTGGATGTGTTTTTCGGACTCAAAATTTCGATTAAAGTGGCTGGAAAGGCTCGAAAACAGCTCAAAAACGGCTAAAATTGAGTCTTTCCAGCCACTTTTTACGAAATTTTGAGTCTAAAAAAACACATCCAATCCCTATGAAACTTTAGGATTGACATAGAAAATACCCAAAAAACATTTTAGCAAAGTCTCAGCACCAGCAAAAATTCCTTCTGGTAGTTTTGATGCCAAAAACACACTTCCCGGGGTACCAGAACTCCAAAACCCCCAGGAACCTTGAATGAGGGTATAGAATAGTCCAAGTATGAAGTTTCACGACCTAATCTTGTCAACTTTTTTCTGGGTGAAGCCAAACGCTTGTAAAGATCCAAAATGAACACCCTGTATTATTGATAAAATACCTTCCAATAAGAGCATCTTTGTTCCTCAGCACAATAAAGATGGCCATCCCACCAAGAATAGTTCCCACTCCAATAGAACCTATAGCGTCATACATCGGGTTTCCTGGGAGATTTTAGTTTTTGGGGGTGATAATTTGTTGTAGCGACAAATAAAATGCAGTTTCACAAATAACAGACGTCTTATTATTGTTTGAGAGCATTATAATAATAGTGTATATAGTTTTCATAACACTGCCCTATCAAGAAATATCCGACAGCTAACTAATTTAACAAAACTAACCGGTGTAAGCACTCAGTCCGATTCCCACTCCGGCAATAAGGACACCCACTGTAGCTGCTATGTCTTCCGCCAATACTGCTATCGTGTTGGGCTCATGTCCCCTCAGAACTGTGGGGGAGATATAATTTAAAATTGATGATACTAGTAGGCCCGTTCGCCCTACGGGCGAATTTCGGGGAAATGGTAGCTAGATTATCCATTAGGGAACGCTGACATCACCTGCACCATCCGTTCCTAGCCTATCTCTCATTTTCTTCCTACTCATGTTGTTGTACGCTCTGGGCTTCCTGACAGTGACAATTTCAAGGTCCGAATTTAAGAGATCAATGTCATGGAGGTGCAGTGCTGTTCCAGAAACTCATCACGTGAAAACTTGGCCGCTATGTAGCCGATTCGGAGACTTCTATATTCGACTGGAGAAATCACCCTTGGGCCGCCCAAGGGTGATTACTCTAGTTGGGCGACGTTGGGTAAAGCTATCCGTAGTCGTTGATTGGCTCGCTTGAACACGTTGGCGTAATCTGTCATATTCTCTAGCCTGCTCTCTGACAGCAGCAGATCTTCTGGGTCCATATAACCGTTGCCGAACAGCGCTTGGGGTGGAAGAGCTAGACATCAGGATTCAGGACAGAAGTAAAAGAATGCACGTGCAGAATTGAATTCCCCCTTGGTACCCAACTGCAACCGGGAGAGAGATCTCCAGGTCCCTCTTATAATTGCACGTGCAAGTGTTGTTGCTAGGTGACATGTGTCACACAATTTGCTTAGTAAGTAGTATGATTGTTCTCCAGTGCTAGTCTCCCTCGCTGTCCGTTTTTAGGGCCTCGCCGCATAGGTGACAATCAGTTTGTTTCGAGATGAGTTACAGTAGTAATACTGATGTTACAGTAGTAATACTGTAGTAATACTGATGAGTTACAGTAGTAATGGGGGACAGTAATGGTAATACAAGGAGGTGGACCTCTAATACAGGAGTTATAGCAACTGGGGGGGGGGGGGAGCAACTTACCGTAAGTTGTCAGTGAGAGACCCTCCATATTGGCCTGTATCTTGGCCTGTTGGTAGGCGTAGCCCAGCGACCACCCCTCAAATATCAGGGTGAAGGTGAGAACAGCATAGGCCTGAAAGAGAGATGTGTGAGAGTCAGATCACACATTGGTGACACTTGTTAAGGGCCAACAAGGTGACATCTCGTCTTGTTTCGAGTGGGACGGCGACTGTCCCGAACACCCAGGGTCCATGACTCATGTTGAAAAACCGATCTTAGCTAGTGAATATTAAGTGATTTTAGACTAACCCAAGTTATTGAGTGATCCAAAACAAGGGACGGATGATAAAGTTGGTTCACTCCGTGGGCTATAGTTAACACTGCTCCTATGTTGAAAATTGTAACACCCGATATCAAAGCATAGACGTATCTGTTAAGATTAACAAACATTAATTAGGTGTGATATGAGTAGACACTTGCACCGGTGTGTTATAGCAATTACCGCTTAATTAATTGGGCGACAGAGTGCTTGTCAGTAACTAGAGTTAGCTGCGCGCGTTTTTGCGCATCTTCTTCAACAATAATGTTACCGCGCGCTACGATTATCATCCATCAACTGTTACCTATCGAGATTGGGCTGCTGCAGCTCCCCTTCTCCTGGCTAAATTAAAAGTTTAGTTAATTACCTAGCCCTATCGAATCCATATGGATGGTCTGAGTGTGGCTTCTTTAGCGAGTATATCAGTCCAAATGCCAAAAACAACTGAAAAAGAGTTGCTATAATAAGGGATCTTAATTAGTTTGGAAAGTTTTAGAGGGATGACCAATTTAACACTTAGCTCTCTTTTTACTTTTTAGTACCTTCTATTTTGACTTTTCTCAAACTCTAATCTCTCTTCTCAGTAACTACTTTAAATAATGGGCGGGGAATATATTTATAGAGGATTATTAGACGAATATTCAAAGACGAACGTCACGAGATTAACAAGTAATATAAAAAAGTTGCTATTTGTCCTATACACAAAGCTCTTCTCAACGTCGTTAGAGAGTAATAATGAGAACATTTAATCAGTTCAGTGCATGAATCTCCGATCTCTAATCAGATAGCAAAATGGCACTAACTTGCCTCGCTCGACCCTTTCCCTAACCGCACTCCAAATTCATTTTCAAAGGGCAGGGAGGGGTTTGTTTTGTTCAAACTCTTTTTCGGGGAAGGGGGGTCGAACAATGGCGGGCAGGGAGGGGTGGGGTTAACTACTAACTTGGTTCATGGTGTCAATAACACTGTGCACTGCTTCAGAGAGCATACTGGCACTCCCTGTGAAGAGGAACGATCCAAACTTAGCTCCTGCTACCACAACATTGGTACCGATACTCAAACCTACTACCTGGAGTTGGGGGAGATAGAAGGTTTAGATAAAGAGAGATAGGGAGAGAGAGATATGGGGAAAGAGATGGAGTCAGAGATATGGAGGGAGAGAGAGCTAGCTAAAGAGAGAGTAGAATTGGAGAGGGGAGAACTGGAGAGAATAAAGCTGCATGGCAGTAGGAAATACAGGTCATTTTACGTTGCACTGTACAAGCAACTTAGCCGGATAACACACACACACACCAACATTACAAGCTGTATTACTGTACACATTTATTTAGCGTGACCTAGCTGTAGACAAAACATTAGACATGTAAATATATGCAAAAAGGAATACTTGAAGAGTGTCATAGATCAAGAAAATCAGTTGTTATTGCGGATGCCCTGCGATATAATAATAGTACCTTAATTAACTAATTAATATTCCCCCCATACAACTATAACCTTTAGAGAAGAAGATAGTTGGGTCCTTTTATGATCCTGATTTGCGTGCCAGCTTGTTCTGGCCCCTCCTTTTATTGACTTGCTCTCCGAGTTTAGAATTCGTAACAAGTTCTTCATAGCTGCGAGGGAGGATTAAATAATAGTTAGGGGGGGGGGGGGTTAAATAATGGTTAGGGGGGGGGGGGGGGGGTTAAGGCCAGAGGGGGGGGGTCCGGGGGTATAAAAAGTCACTTTCGGTATCTGCTCCGGCTCGAAGAGCCGGACCAGATGACATACTCGGAATCGATTTTGCGCGCACTGTTAGGGAGAAAATTGAGGTTAACTTTTGGCCCAAAATCAATGTTAAGGCCAGAGGGGGGGGGTCGACGGGTTTTTTGGGGTGTTTTTTGAGGTATACGTTATATGAAAGCGCTGGGCAAGGCGGATCGATTAGAACAGACGTCATCGATGTTGCACGCACCGTTTGGCCAAAATTTGGGGGTTAACATTTGGCCTATAATGGATGTTAACCCCTATAAATCAGGATTGGTGGGGTCTAGAACATCCATCATTGTACCAAAGGCTTCGTCTTGTCTTGATACAACTTCCTGAAAAGTTTTATGTCGTTACTCCAACTACTTCTTGATTTTTTGGGGGTTTACAAAATATGCGGAAAAAGCCCTTTTTGCCTCTAATTTTGCTCTTTTTTGGGACATCCTGCCTCACTTCCTGAAATAACGGCTAGGACTCAGACCTTGCCGTTTGGCATAGTTGTTCTAGAGACCGTGTTCTTCAAATTTGGTGTAGCGATTTTGATTAAGGCCCCCGTTCAAAAATTATAGGGGTTAACATTTGTTTTGTCCATGAAAATTTATGTAAACCCCTATAATTTTTGAACGGGGGCCTTAATCAAAAATCGCTACACCAAATTTGAAGAACACGGTCTCTAGAACAACTATGCCAAACGGCAAGGTCTGAGTCCTAGCCGTTATTTCAGGAAGTGAGGCAGGATGTCCCAAAAAAGAGCAAAATTAGAGGCAAAAAGGGCTTTTTCCGCATATTTTGTAAACCCCCAAAAAATCAAGAAGTAGTTGGAGTAACGACATAAAACTTTTCAGGAAGTTGTATCAAGACAAGACGAAGCCTTTGGTACAATGATGGATGTTCTAGACCCCACCAATCCTGATTTATAGGGGTTAACATCCATTATAGGCCAAATGTTAACCCCCAAATTTTGGCCAAACGGTGCGCGCAACATCGATGACGTCTGTTCTAATCGATCCGCCTTGCCCAGCGCTTTCATATAACGTATACCTCAAAAAACACCCCAAAAAACCCGTCGACCCCCCCCTCTGGCCTTAACCTCTCTAATTCTTAGAGATCAGGTATTGAAACAATAAAAACTGTTCTAAAAGTAAGGTATCACTAAGGAGAGCATGTGCGAGCAATTTTATGGTGCTATACCTGGTAGTTCTTTAAATTTAGAGGTTAACATATTTCACCAAAAAGTAGCCTTTTGGTGAATAACTTGGAACATTTTTACGAATCGCCACTACATTCAGCTCATAAACGGCTAAGAGTTGGGCCTTGAAATTTGGCAGGCATGATCCTTAGATAATAAACTGTGCTTTGAGTGTAACGATTTTTTATTGGAGCCTCCGTTCCCAAGATATTGAGGTTAACGTCTAAAAAATATCAGATGTGAAATATGTTAACCTCAATATCTTGGGAACGGAAGCCTCAATCAAAAATCGTTACACTCAAAGCACAGTTTATTATCTAAGGATCATGCCTGCCAAATTTCAAGGCCCAACTCTTAGCCGTTTATGAGCTGAATGTAGTGGCGATTTGAAAAGTAAGGTGTGAAAAAAGACCAAAAAGGTTGTTTTTTGGGCGATAAGTTAACCTCAAATATCCGAACAACTATATGGCTTAGACCTCTGAAACTTTAAACATTTGGTCTCCTTGATCAGATCTATCGATTGGTACCATTTTTATCTGTGAAGGCGACATAAATACAAGATTTTTGAGGTTAACTTACATTTTCGGTCAAAAGTTAACCTCAAAAAACAATGCTTCCTGATACACTTGGTGCGCAGCTAACCTACCCAAAAGTTTCCTACCACCGAGTTACATCATATATGTGAACCTCAGAAAAGTACATTTTTTGACCCTCGGACCCCCCCTCTGGCCTTAATATGGTTAGGTGAGGTCAATATACTGCTAACCTAACAGCTAAACTGTGTCTTGCTCGACCCTATCTCACTATGCACCGCAAATGTAATTTACATCATGTAAAGGAGGGTTAGAACTCAGACATTGAGTAGCGTAGTACAGTATAGTAACAGTATAGTAACAGTAATCTTACCACCAATAAACAATACCATCATGACGTCATCTGTTGTATCTCATTACCCCATGGCCATCCCATATCTAAACTAACGAATTAATTAATACTAAAATCACCCCCCATCCCTATCTAAACTAACGAATTAATTAATAATAAAATCACCCCCAGCCCCTAGATAAATTAGCTAATTAACAATTACCATCAGTAATATCATCCTCCTCTTCACTTTCTTTGTCTGAGTGATATTTCAGGATCTGTTTCCTCATGTTTAACCGAGTTTTGTGTTTACTTAGGGATCGCTTCACCACCAGAGCTCGCGGGTACAACCTAATTAATTAGATGGTTAATAGCTTAATTAGTTGGTTAGATAAGGAGGGGATAAGGATGATAAACAAGTCACTGCCTCATAACTGTTTGTCTTCATCTGTACTACTGGGTACTAGAGGTATAGTACTAACTATTCAGTATTGTAATCACCTTCTCTCGTGTCGGACTGGGGAAATCTCTTCTTCATATTCATAAGCATTCCTCAAACTTTTAAAAGGTATTCCTTCCAGGTCCCTAGTTGGAAAGAGTTGGAAAATTGTAGTGATGCTCCAAATAAATTAGCACTCTGTATTGTTTTGTTCAAACCGGGGCGCGGGGAAGGAGGGTCGAACAAGGTAAACTCTGCACATATTGTGGTATTGTTAACATTACATAATTTAACTTACTGGTCTGTCAGTCCGTACTCCTCCCTTGCTTGTGTATCCTTGATATAAACACTCCTTCCCACTTCACTGTTAAACACTGTAGGTGGAACTGCCTTGCCAGTGTACCGGGCTAGGGTCCTAACACAGACACCTGGCGCTGAGGGGGGAGGGGTATTTCGAAACTGGGTGGATCTTTATATGATGAAATATAATGGTTCAACTAATCGATTGGAACTTGTCTAGTAGCACTGTTAGAAAAAGGAATCTGAGAGAAGGAGGTTCAAATAATACAACTAGTTACCTCTATGATGTCCTGAAAGTAAATTCACAACCTCCGTTGACCTTGCTACCCTGTAACACCTGTAAAATAATTTTTAATATAATGAGACTCAGGACAATACTCTGACCGCCTCCTTTAAATTTTCTTACGGAGCGCGGATGCCGGAGAGAGCTGAGAGAGGGTCGAAAAAGTTAATCCTAGCTGGGCTGAGTATACAGTCGGACCCCGATTTGACAGACAAGACCCTTTGCCGGGGTTGTAATATAAAACAACCTACCTCCGTGTTATGAACCTTGCCAGCATTTCCCATCCGTTCCAGTTGTATATCAGTTACATATCAGCACTAATAAACATATTTTATTAGTTAAAGTTGTTATGTATGTACTAACAAATTTACATTAATTACAGTAGTTAATAAATACACAACAAGATTCATAGTAAAAAAGTAATCTTAATAACACAATGGTATACAAATAAAATATGGCGTTGCACACTAGTATTTGAACACTACAAATAATATCTTGGAAATTAAAATGCAATAATATTATACATACTTCACAAAATGTAATTGCATCCAAATATATCTTATAATACTCTATTCCACAATATTACAGCAATATATAGAACTTCCTACTCCAAGTCATCCTGATCCATCTTTACAATCCTTACTTCTTCTCTAGCACACACATGTCTCATTTTCTTGTCTATCATTCCTTTTTCTTCTTCATCTTCAGTATGTATTTGCGGACAAAGAATTTTCCAATGCTGTACATGAACACAATGCTAATGAAGTAGAGAGAGAGCCCTCCAAACCTGACAACCCAATCAATCTGAATGGAGGGAGTTAATTGGGAGGGTTGCTAATTGGAAGTTATGTTAATTGGGAGAGTTGCTAATTGGAAGTTTTGTTAATTGGGAGGGTTGCTAATTGGAAGTTTTGTTAATTGGGAGAGTTGCTAATTGGAAGTTTTGTTAATTGGGAGAGTTGCTAATTGGAAGTTTTGTTAATTGGGAGAGTTACTAATTGGAAGTTATTTTAATTGGGAGAGTTGCTAATTGGAAGTTATGTTAATTGGGAGAGTTACTAATTGGAAGTTTTGTTAATTGGGAGAGTTGCTAATTGGAAGTTATGTTAATTGGGAGAGTTGCTAATTGGAGGGAGGACAATTAGAAAAAATAACAAGGATAACATACCTTATCTGTGATCATTGACTGATAGAGAAAGTAAGAGCCAATTCCAAAGCGCCAAAATGCGAATGAGAACACGAAAAGATAATCATTTATAACACCAACCTAAAGAAAACAGTTAGTAAATCTCTTTTCTAGTGAGCTTACCATAGTATCTTGGCAGCGAGCTGGATAGCGGAGAGAGAACTACGTTACCATGGTAACCACTAACCCACAATTCACTTACTATAGTATGATATTGGTTGTGCTCCCTAAGGAACCAGCGAAACTGTAAAACTGGATTAGTAATTTCAGCGCCAAAACAAACTGCAGTCACCTCGGAACCTGAAGAGAGAGAGAGAGAGAGAGAGAGAGAGAGAGAGAGAGAGAGAGAGAGAGAGAGAGAGAGAGAGAGAGAGAGAGAGAGAGAGAGAGAAAGAGAGAGAGAGAGAGAGAGAGAGAGAGAGAGAGAGAGAGAGAGAGAGAGAGAGAGAGAGAGAGAGAGAGATCACAATTTCTAACTGGCATGAAACAAATCAAAACGAGCTGATATCGCTTTAATCACTGTTATCGTTATAATTTCATGGTACATATTATTAAGGCATGGACAACAACTGTTTCAGTAAACGTGGGACTTGTCACCCAAATGTGTATTTACAGAACTCGACTTATACAGTTCACTGTCATCCCTCAATAAATAGTTTTACGTTGTAGTTGATGAAAGTTTGAAAGTTATATTGTATATTTCACAACTTTCAAATATATTTATATTGACTATATAACTTGATTCCGGCTGCGTTGAAAAGACCGGAGCGACATGACTCATTTAAAATCCGAGATTTCGAATTTGCTACAATAACCAAGCGTTGAAGCATTCTATAGTACGTGTTATAAAACATATATTTTTGGGAGAGCACTCGCGTAAACAATATTTTGAGAGTTATGCAATAAATAAAATAAATTATTTAGCCAGCTCAATAACATTATATAAAGCGTTTGCTTTGTTTTTAAATATCATAAAGTATCGCATTGTAAAATATCTTTTAAAATACCTTTTAAAATACCTTTTAAAACACTTTTTAAAATGCAGTACCAATCCCCTTTTTCTTTGTTATATAAATAAATTTATTCTTCGCTACATTTCAACAAACATTGTGGAGTTAAATAAACCCCATGCTTTGCTGCTTCCTTGCTTTATTTGTGGTCCAGGTCACTGCTCCCGTGGTAGATTTTCAGAGGATCCTCGACAGGAGACTTAGTAAAGGCGGCTACAGTCCCTCCTGTAACTCCTTATTATCAAATGATATGAAGGGTTCTCTCATCCGGAGGAACACATCTGGGAACCCTGGTGTTTTCAAATGCCCCTTTACACCAAACAATATAACAACGTGTGGCACTGAAATGAGTGTCAGGGGAGGAGAGAATGCCCAGCAGGTATGCTTGGTTGATAACTGGGAGTGTGTTCTGAGAGGACCAAATCACCGATGTGACGGTACCTCCCAATGTCTGAGGGATGAGTGTGGCTGTCCCAACACCTCTGTTATCTACTGCCCAAATGGTGCAGGTTGTGTGTCTTTTGACCAACTCTGCGATGAACTGTCCGATTGCCCCAACGGTGAAGATGAGATAGCGTGTAGAGGTCGTGAAGAAATACAGTGTTCACGTGTATCACGTGTATCTGGTAAATACGTTAATGTCCGGGCTTACCCTAGAAATTTGTGCAGTGGACGAATATCTGATGTGGCGGAATGCAGTAACATATGTGCCCAGTTTTTGATCCCAGAAATCAAGGTGTGTCTAGATCACTTTGATACTCTGGCTGCTAACCCGGCTAGTACTAGGAGCACTGCCGTATTTGTTGGGAAGTGTAAAAGCTCTTGTAATGTACCGGAGGAGTTATGTGACATGATCGTGGGACGAGACAGGACCTGGCTAGTGATGGAGCCCTATGCGATGCAATGTCAAAATGTAACAACCCAGATCTCAGTCACTAAAATTTGCAATGGAAAGGCAGACTGTGGAGATTCGAGCGATGAGAAGTACTGCCCCGGAAGGTTTTACTGTTCCACGCAAGAAGATAAAGTAGAGTGGATTGAGGAAGCAAAGAAATGTGATGACTTCAAAGATTGTAGTAACGGGCTGGATGAATGCACCGGTTGTTCGAGGGGTCCCTTTTCCTCGGATAAGAAGATTATCCGGAATTATTTCTTGCTGGCTACTTCAGTGGTTGCTATGGCAGCGATAGTCTCAGCAAACATCTACAATGGGCTGAAGCTCCAATTTGGGGAGCAGGCCGACCACATTAAAGTCGATAGATACTTGAACGTCCTCTTGATTGTCCATGATTTTGCTATGGGGTTGTATCTTGCATGTCTGATCATCGCAAACTTTCGTTACTATGGCAATTACTGTCAGTATGACGCACAATGGAGAACCGGACCATATTGCCAACTGTTGGGTGTAACTTTTAGTTTGTCCTGCCATGGATCACTCCTGATAATCCTCCTTATCGCCGTGACCCGGGCCTACAAATGTGTCAATCCTTTATCAGAGGGGGTTTCTCCTTTCAAAGTCTACGTAGTTTCTTTGATCATGATAAGTCTAAATCTGGTTCATGCTGTCGTTCCGTTGATTAAACTCGGAGCTCTACAGGACGTTTTCCGGAGTGATATCAGAATTCCGAATTCTAATCCGTTTGTGAAAGAATATACCGACATGTCGAGTATCAGCGAGATTCACGAAGTATTTTTTAGCGAGAAAAGATCATCGGACTTTTATCAAAAAATCAATGATTTGAAGAATATTACAAATAGACCGGAGATCTTTGAAGTCCAGGATTATTCTCTTTATAGCTGGTCTCCGGTTTGCCTTCCAGATATGTTTACGGTTAGACCTGGTCCCATGGTCGTGTACAAGTTGGTCTACATTGTAGTTGTTTTCCTGATTTTGCTCACTATTGGCGTGGCATACGGATGTATCCTTCGGGCACTAGTCAAGCCTATGCCCGGGAGACAAGATAGTGATTTTGCAGAAGTCAGCCAGAAAGTTGCAGTGATTGTGGGGGTGAAGTTGATAACCTGGACGTGTGTGACCAGTCTCATGGTTTATGCTATGGCAACGGATGCACGTGTAACTTCCACTTGGTACGAGCTCATCGCCATCTCCATACTGCCCCTCAACAGCTGCCTTAACCCCGTCTTCCACTCTGACTTGTTTAAGAAGAGGTTTTCATGTGGAGCTTGGATAGTTGGACTACTGCGTGCCCACCTTGGCAGTCCTGCAGAGATAGTACTGGAGAGGGGGAAAACGCAAGAAGGATTGCCGCCAGTCGTTATGTCGAGTCTGGAGGACACCAATTAGGGACGAGTGACAATGGTATGTAGGTATACCACGAAAGAAACAATAGTTGACGTACTGATATGAATAAGTTCTTGTTTTGATTTTTCGTTCACATTTTTTGGGGAGAAAGCACTCCCGTAAACAATATTTGATCCTGAGAGTAAAATTTTTCAGCTGTTGTTAATTAAATAATTGTGCTCTTGCTTAAGTCAAATGAAAAAAATTAAATATAATCATTAAAAAAATATATATACAGTCGGACCCCGATTAACTGGGAGGCTCGGGGGAAAGGGGTTTGCCCTAGAAGTCGGGGTAAGATTTTTCTCCCAGTAAATCGGGGTTCCGGTAAATCGGGGTCCTACTGTATCTAATTTTAACATACCGTATCTATGATAATAGATTGAGTAGAGGAGGCCCAGTAAACTAACCACATGATGGGTTAGCATGGCGATTCCCTCTGAACCCATGAAACAGCACCAAGCAAAATCGAAAAGGAAGTATCCCAGAGAAAGTAGAAGAACTAGGTTGTGTGCCGGGCTGATGGGAGAGAGAGAGGTTAATGGAAGATGTTTTATGTTGTATGCTGGGCTGAGGGAATGGGAGAGAGAGAGGTTAATGGAAAATGTTGTGGGCTGGGCTGGGGGAATGAAAGGGGGAGGTTTAGGGTATCAGCCATCAGGTGTTTTGGAAAACGTCAGAAGTCTACAATCCCTTTAAATGTAAAACGTATCAAGTAAAGTATCAGCATTCAACAACAAGTAAAGTGTCAAGTAAGATTGAACAACACATTACCTGTTTTCCTTCCCAAAGTTATTCCAGGGTGCAGGTCCGAGGTAGAAATGCAACAGTGCACTGATGATAGTTATTATAACACCGTGGAGCAATGTTATCAGTCGACAGCAATACTCCGCACTTTTATCTGCCCATAACTGCAATTGTATCGTTTAGCGGGGTTGGGGGGCAAGAAGGAGGGATTTAGTGGATATAAGGGGGCCACACAAGGGTGAGAGATAGTGACAACAAACGTAGGGTTTTAGCCGAATAAGGGACAACTCAAACAGGAAGAGAATAGTGCAGTGACCGTATCACTCCCGGGTGCCAGAGAATTTAGGGGCTCCCTTCCCTTGCAACGGGGCGGGGGGATTCGGGGGCCCTCGAGGGCCGGAGGAATAGATAGTTAGTTACCTGGCGTGCAAGGTGGTAGAGAGAGCTCCAGAAACATATTGACAGTCCTATTTGGTAGACGGGGATTGTACCTGAAATAATTGGGCTTGTTATAGTGATGTTAGTGATCATATTCTAGCCTGTCTGGCCTTGGTTTCAGGTCCGGCTTCTTCTATCGCTCCTTAGAGCTGCAAGTAGGGAAAAGGAGGTGGACACATTTATTAATTCCTCTATTTCTCTATCTGTCAGTTAGTCCTGGCTTTTGCGGGGAGGGCCGGCTATGACTGAATTTCGAGGATTGCTTAGCTGCCGCTGTTATATTCGTCATTATAGACAGTGCTGCACTGGCGACGTGTAAGATCACAAATTTGCCATCAGTACTTGGTAATTAAAGAGTGAGAGAGAGAGAGAGAGAGAGAGAGAGAGAGAGAGAGAGAGAGAGAGAGAGAGAGAGAGAGAGAGAGAGAGAGAGAGAGAGGGGGAGAGAGAGAGAGAGAGCGGGAGAGAGAGAGGGAGAGAGAGAGAGAGAGAGAGAGAGAGAGAGAGAGAGAGAGAGAGAGAGAGAGAGAGAGAGAGAGAGAGGCGAAGTTACTTATTCTAATGTCTCACAACATTTACACACACCTATAACTACAGTTTCTGCCGAGGCCATTATAAAACTATTTATACGTTTCGTTATCACTTTATATTATTAGCATTAGTAGGCATAGGGTTATATAGTAAGGTATAGGGAGTCGGGGGTCGTTACGTTCTAACCCTCCGTGGGACGAGACACTGAAGTTTTCTTTAAAATGGCATTATCTTGCCAGCCGGGTGTGTCGGTTACCGGGGGGGGGGGGGGGGTTGGGTCAGGGTAAGGTATAGGACCGGGGGTATGTCGGTTACTAACCTGGATTCCACCGGAGGAGTGAGATGGAAGTTTCTATGATTCTTGTCATGTTCATTCATTATCTATCTACATTTCTAACTGAACATTAATTAGAGGTTTACATTAGGTTACATAGGGAGTCAGGGAATAAATGGGACACACAATCAGATGTTTTCAAAGGTCCAAAATAATAATAACTTACAAAAACATAAAAATTCCATTCTTCCCTCATGTTACTTCTCACTGTTATAAACTTCCCTATGTTTCTTCTGTGTCACAGCAAAGCCGACCATAAAGCTAAGAGCGATCAGGATAGTCCCATATAGACTTTTAGCAATTGTAGAAGCAGCGTGTTTCACCAAAACAGACCCCTGTACGTCAGGTAGGAAGTGGTAGGAATGGACAGCGGTGACCCCTAACATCCCTACTGCAGTGGAGCACCCAGTAATGGAGCTACCTCTTACAATAGCACAACTCTCACACGGCAACTCCCCGGCAGATACAGGATCGTCAACAAACTTCTGGAAGGAAAACCCAGCAGTAGCTCCTGAGGTTACCACGGCGGCGCCAACTAGAGCTCCTGCTGAGGAGGGGCCAGGAAATCTGCCGAGAACTCTGAGGCCACTTTTGCGGGCGGCGTAAATGTAGAAAAGTCCCCCAGTGTAGGCTAGAGAACCTGTAAAAAGAAGGGTTTAGAAGAGTTAGAGGAATTACGAAACTGATAACAAATCGGGATAACCAACAATTCTGTTGGAGCTCCCTGTAATACCTGTTATAAGTGTCATCTGGTGGGCGGGTGAAGGATTAGCTATTATTTCCTGTGCCTGTCGGCGTAGTTTCCCCATCATTCCCTCCTCCTCCTGCTGTTCTGGTTCTGCCATCGCTCTCTTTGAAGACCCAGTCTCCTCTACACATAGGACACTGCTGTTTATTACTGGTTGAACTAATCCACTTGATAATGCAATGCATGTGGAAGCAATGAGAGCACTCCCCCCAAACTATGGGACAGTTGTCCCCAGGGAGGGTGCACTCTGTACAACACCCGTCGAACAAATTCCTGCAAATGCCACAGGAGTCGTCATTTGCGACCCAGTGCCATGCAGCAACCGTCGTCCATTGTTTTATTTTTACTTTCATTACGGTGCTAAGAGTGACAACCGTTTTGAAGTGACCAATAACAGAAAATTAGCGCATTTTTAATTGAAAATAAGTTCCACTAATATGGCAAATTCATAGATTTAAGAAAAGCCAGCAAAACACCAAAATAGATATTATTATTAAATCTGTTTACAACAAAATAGATAGCAGAGGGAGATTCTCGCTGCGAGACAGATTGTAAAGTAACTTTACCAGTCTGACTTGAATTGAATTACAAGTACACGGGGGACTGCATCAATGATCAACGTTCACCAGCGGCAAGCGCTGGGGCCTGCCCGCTGCCGGCTGCCGCCTGGAGTGGAACTTGGAAGAGCCACAACATGTGACAGAAAATTTTCTAGAGTCCATAAACTTGTGGTCCACATTTATACTCCATTTTTTTTCAACTGTTCACCCCCCAAAGTCGTGTGCGGAATTGTTTTGTGCGTCTATCACATGTTAACGTGTAGCGCACGCAGCGTAAATGATAATATCGCACGCGCACGAGTTGGAGGGTGAAAATTTGAATAAAAATGGACTTTACGTAGAAATTGGCATACGCTGCAGGCAAATTGGCTTATGCTACCAAGCAGGGAATAGAAAAAAGGCAGCAATTTTGAATTTTGTGTCATTTCAAAATTTTTTTGCGAAAGCCGGGGTACCGGTTCAATTAGTAAAATGGATATAGAAATCAATCTTAACTGTACATAAATTGGGTATAATAAATTAATTCGGATTATTGTTTTTAATCATGTATAAAATGTTAATGTCATTGCGATCACTAAAACTCTTCGGGCTCTGGCCACGATGACCCCGGAGACTAATGATAAGGGTTTTTAACAGACAGAAAGATAGTCTCTGTCTGATATACCGGATGCAATCGGGGTAGGACTGTTTGGTCTTTTTTGAGAGTAGGTGGGCAATTTGTTTGTAAAGTTTGTCAGCCTCATCGCCCATGATTCCAGAGGTAGAGAAAACAGCTGGTGTGAAGGAGCTTTTCTCCACCTGCAGTACACGCTCTCCATAAGCACGCTTCTTCTCGTCCTCGTGCTTCTTCAAAACCTTGTTGACTGGCAAAGATTTGTTGGTAGGGGCTCGAGAATTGAAGATGCGGACATCAATGAACAGTTTTGCTAAGTCAGACCAGACACCACGAGCCGAGATATCAAGACGTGCCTCATCATTGGTGATCGCGGAGGCATATTGGAGTGTCTCACCAGTTAGAGGGAGAAGATGGGGCTCCACTTTAACATCCGTACACCCAGCCTCCACCAGAAGATTGGCAGTTAGATCGCGAATCTGGTTGTGCCTGAGATGCACATAGCCTCCGCGAGCACAAGTTAGACAGTGTTCGATGGAGTTTGGTTTACCACAAGCACAATGGTTGGGAAACTCCCGAAGGGAAAGGTCATACCTCAGGGCAAGAGCATCACGGAACTCGGATTTGTTGAGATTGAAGCCGTGTTCCTCCAAGGGAAGGGTTGTCAACCAGGTGGAAGAGCCACGTCTACAAAGCTCATCATGGAGTCTGCGATAGTCTGGGGCTAGCTGGTCGGAAACAGCAGATAAACGAGTTTTATGGTGTTCTTTTTTCATCTGAATTACTTCCTGCTTGGCTGTTTTTAATCCCTTAGCAACTGCAACCGCTCTCTCATCAGTAATATTTATGTTCTGTTCAGTAATAATCTGAGAGAGCGGTGCAGTTGCATGAAGGGATCGTTGGTGCTCAAGATCCGCGACTTCACATGGATTTTCAATACCAAGTCCTCCGTTTCTGCAAGGCAGGGAAAACAGTTCACGGTGTAGAGGGGTGAAGTGATTGTTGAGGATAGCTGGAAGGAGAACAGATGAAATTGTTGACTCCAAGGGCCTGAAGAGCTCAGAGATGTTCGGGGTCGTCCTCATTAGAAAGAGAAATCTCTTTGACAGCCCCATACAGAAAGCCGCGTATGCTGCCTGGGGTTCAGTTTCAGCAATTTTGGAGATCGTTGTGACATCCGTTACCCAGCGGCAAACATCCTTGGCCACGTATTCCCGCTGGTAATCTAAGGTACCAATAGGAGCGCCCAGGTATCTGTGGCCGTCTGATTTGATGATTACAGCAGTGTCTGAAAAGATCGACTTTGCTTTTTCAAGGTGTTCTGGTTTTACGATTAATACTGACTTATCCGGTCTTGGGAAGTAGCCGTAACCGGGACCGTTGGTGACCAGAGCGTCCCACCATTCTCTCACACCAACTAGGGAACCGGCAGAGGCTCCATCATCAGCGTAAAAAATCTGGTTTGGGGAAGTCCTTGACAGTTTGTCGATGAGAGGGCGAAGACTGATACAATAGAAAGGAGAGGCGATGTTACACCCTTGGGTGGTGCCTTCTGCAGAGAGGATAAATGTGCCGTTTTGGTTGCAATCTCACTTTCGCGCGCGCGTTAAGAAAACTAGACAAATGCGCGGCGTTTTATTTGCGCGTGCAAATTTATCATAGCGCGGGAAAGCGCTCGATGCCCAATTTGTAGGTTGTTTCAATACTTTTAGATTGTTTGAATGCAAAACAAAACATTTAATTGAACTTTGGTAAAAAACTTAATGAAGTTGTAATAAAATAGACAAACGATATTTACACGTCCCATTCCCTGTTCAACTTCAATCAATAAAATAGGCTTGTGACTTGATGTGCAAGCTGAAGCAAATTGCATTTGTAGCTTGAGAATCGACACGAAGTGACAGCTGTGGCTGGTGGCATGGTAGTTACCATCAATGCAATAAAATAATCCATAATCTATCAATTTATTGTCTTTCCATTAACCAAAAAAAAGGATAATCCAGCTAATTAAAATAATTTACTGTGAATTCTAATTCTACTTTCTTACTGGACGAGTATTGGATTCTGTGTTCCTAAATTTATTAGTACTGGTAGAAGTAGAACTTCAACTAGATAAGAATAAGCTAAGAGGAGATAAATAACGTAAAAACAACTTTATTTGAATCAGTACTCCATTGTATTTGTCCTAATATCTCAATTCTTCATTTCCCCAGCAGTGCACCTCCTTTGTGAATATCTGATATAATTATTATAACAATAATTAGTTCTCTCATCTCGTTATCAATAGGACTGAGAGGAGAAGTATTAGGTGGTTGAGAGATCTGGAGATACTGGAATTCTCCACACTAGGACAATCCATGGCTGGGCTGAAAGAACCATCAATTCCACACGTCACTGATCGAGGCTGCACCTGGACGGGTTGTATATTAGGTTAAGCTAATTATAAATTGCCAAATTGTAACAAAGCTTTGTAAAGTAGGACGTACCGGCATAACATCTTGAAATGGAAATTAGGATTTAGGAGCTATACAGTTATGTATTGGCTTTGTGTACATTTTGTATTTCAGTTACTAACCTCACTGCTAGGCCATCGACAGTAGACCTCCACCACCTCCCCTACTTGGTATTCAGCTCCAGTACTCTCCCAGCCTCGCACCCTAACATCACCTGTAAATGTAATGAGTAATTAGCAATTCAATTAGTACTGCAGCTAGTACATAATATGTAATCAAACACGATCGAATTAGTACAGTTTCAGACTGTGAAATAATTGTCTCGATCAATCAGCCTTTGTGATCACAGTCAATTTTTTTAGTTTTAGTTCTAACATAACTATTGATTAGTTAGTTACTTAGTTAAGTTTATTAATACCTTCAAAGAATTCATCGATAGAGGGGCATGTTTTCTGATACTTTTTACACACTGCAGGTCTTGTCTCCTCTTTTGTAACATCTGTCCATTGTCCGGTTGAATTCAGAATTACTGCGTATTCCTGCCTGCCGTACTTGTTGTCGGGCTTTCCTAGGAAAGGGGGGTGTAGGTGTAAATTATAATAATAGATGGGTGGGCTTCATTAATTAATAAGTGGATCCGTAGATGAACACCAGGGGTTTAAAATAGTTTCATTGCTATAGGCCGGGTTAGTGCTTATCTGGGCTGAACAAGTCACAACAACAAGCTATAGCACAAACCTAGTTCCCAATTGCTGTAAGAAGTTGAAATATCACCAGGCTGAGTCCAAATCCAGAAGCCAATGGGATCAGGGTTCTCCCTCGTAAGACCAATCCACGAACTCTCCATCTGTAGCGGGAACAAAGTGTAATTATGCGTGAGTTAGAATGTTTGTTTTTGATTGGCAGCGGGTATAATATATCCCCGCTTGGTAATGAAATTACCCCCCAATTACCCCTCCGCGCTATAATAGCTCAATATATATGCAATAATAGGGGCGACTTCGTAACCTATATCCCCGCCTCCAAAACTCGACCAACGTCCAACGTCTAAAATATCAGTTTTACTACCTTGTAAGAGCGGAGAAGGCTGAGAACAGCATTGTTCTCCTGTTCATCCATCACACTGACTAGATGACCATTGAACTGAGAGGCACACACCTCCTCTGCCTCATCAACCTGGAGAGAGAGAGGGAGATTGTGATACTAGATAGTGAGAAGAGAGATGGAGAGAGAGTGAGTGATCGATAAATTCCTAGTGTTAGGGCGATTATGTAATTAGAAACTAATTAACTAATTAATTAATACCTTTAACGGTTCCCTAATGACAGAATATACAGGTTTCTTCTCGCTAGTACTGTAACTAGCACTGTCTTCCTCTAGTACAACGTAGGACGTCACGGTTTCCAGTTTAGCTGTGTTATACACAATACACTGATACACACCTGGGGTGGGTTAGAAATGTTAACTAAATGGAACCGACCGAAACAAGTAAACAACCAATCAGAACTCGTTATTTAGGTCACGTGACTGGTTATCAGCCAATCAGGGACCAGTATTTCCTGATTCGGTCGGTTCCTGCTAAATGTATAACGAGTACATAAATTGGCGAAGTTTGTTGGTTAAAGGTAAAAATTATCAATTGCTAATTCACTCACCCAAATCTTCCTCATTTGGAGTTTCGCTAATTATATTTCGGTAGAAAACTTCAACTCCATCCAATTCCTTGATACCCTCCTCTATGTGAGATCTTCCTGTTTTGGAAACAATCAATTGACAAATTAAAAACAACGGAAGTTTTTAAGGTCTATACACATGTTTCATGGTGCCCCACGAGGAGGCACCAATCATCAGTAGACCACAATCAATTGATTAAAAAGCGAACAAGCATTAAGCAAAAATATATTCTAAGATTTAATGGGTTATTAATAATGACTATCACTGATAGTATTAGCTGCACTAAGGAGGGTTCGAAAAAAACAAACTTACTGTTAGACTCAAGAGAATCACCATCCTTCAGCCACATAATCTGGTTCATTTGAGCATTTTTAATATAGCACTCCAGAGTAAACGGGGTATACTGAAAATGGTATATGAGATTGTCAGCAGAGGGGTTATTTTCATACTTTATAGTAACTTCACAGTGCAGTAACTTCATAGAACTTCCCAGTATGTATAACTCACCAAATTAGGCTTTAGCACGTGGATAGGGGACGGGCCCTGAACAATTTCAATGTTTGTATCCTCCACTGTGGCCAGTTGGATAGAGAACTGAGCGCTATCCCATATCTTTTCTCCATTTATAGTGTTTTGGATCATGCATTTGTATTTACATGCCTCCTTAATGTTCCCTACCACAAGACGTCTGTTGTAATTCTGAGAAAACAGGAATTATTTTAGGATTTATTAAATTCTCTGTAGTGCGCTGGGTGGAGCTGAGTGTGGGGTACAGGTAATGAATAATCATGTTTTATGGAATGAATGATAATGTTCATTCCTATAAAAAAATGAACTTTGAGCTACAAGTCTGAATTTTTGCGGAACCTATTTATTTGTCCCATAGAACAGCTGTGTGAAATTTTAGAGCTCTACGATATCTGGAACTATGCTAGTCTAGGGGGGACTTTTTTTTGCCCAACACGTTAGTTAAGTTTACCGTCTACATATGGCCATCTCTATTATAATTTGGAGATGAACGTCGTGATGGTCGTTCGTTAGGCGGTATCTAAGCGACAGGCTGCTCCTTCATAAAACACTTCATATGACGAAAGCTGTAAAGCTGTTATATTCACACTTTCTGAAGTTGGGGGGGGGCCTGCCGCAAGAATCTCATGCCTCATTGGCGATTTTCAGGGTAGCTGGGATTTTTGAGATTTTCGATTTTTGGCTGAAAAACCTGGGATTTTTGAGATTTTTGAGGCAAATTTGCGATTTTCGGGGAAAAAAACCGCAAATTTTTCTCAAAAATCTCATTGAAAGGAAAAATGTCCATTTGAAAATTTGGAATAGAAACAATCCTTGTGTTTTTTTGCCAAAAATCGAAATTCTGAATATAAATTTTCCTTGTGTTTTAGTACAAAAGTTAATGTAAAGGTAAAACATGAAATTTACCTATTTAAATTACTACGAAAACCAAAGAAAACGAATTTTCTGTGTTACGAACGTTTCATGGTTTCATGGTTTATCCATGAAACGTTCGTAACACAGAAAATTCGTTTTCTTTGGTTTTCGTGTTAATAGCTCTCTGTAAAGATTGAGCACTGTATAGCCATCAAGCTAATTTTGAATAATATTTAAATTACTAGATTGATATTATGATTCGGTTTTAAGCTAAAAAATATGTCGAAAGACTGAGTATTGGCAGCAAAAATTGTGCCAATTTACAACAAAAATCTCAAAAATCTCAAACGTAATTGAGCAAATTTTCCCAAAAATCTCAAAAATCTCATCGGCCGAAAATAGGGTAGCTGAGATTTTTGCGGCAGGCCCCCCCCCCCCCCCCGAAGTTCCAGTGGAAGATTCTTAATATTCCGAATGACTTTTAACAGGCCAGTCCCCATAGTTACCAATTCAGTTGCCATGGCAACCGTGATATTGACGTTGAAAGGGCGAAAAGAACCACCCGGCGAAGCCGGGTGGGTAATCAAAAAGCCCTTACTTGAGGCGCTAGTTATAATATATGAAACAAAGATATGACCATATATGGCTTGGAGTGCGGTGGAGCGGGTAATAAGTGGGGGTATGATGTTAGTACCTCAAGCTGGTTGGTATCCGTTTTGGAGATCTCCGTCTCAGATTCATCGCTCTCTACTTTGTACCACTTTACAACCGGAACTGGGTTACCCCAACCACCGCATTCTAATCGGGCAGAATCCCCTGGTGCCGTCTGAGAGAAATGTTGTAAATCAAACATATATTGGTGTTGTTTGGTGTCACACAAACTTAAATGCCCATATATGGTCTATGGAAGAATTCCCATATAAGGATGTAATACCGTTATTTTTGTTGATCCGATGGGAAAGAGGAAAGTTGCGCCGGACAAGACCTCGTTAGAACCAGATTTTATAGAGATGGTGTATCGGTTTAAAACATAGTCCTCCCCGTTTAGAGTCTCGGTACTGCACTCATACACGCCACCTGTGGGAACAGAAATGTTGGTTATTATACTCTCGGAGCTGCCAGACGGTCTGAACGCGGAAGTGGAGTTTTCAGATTTTTAATCGGCACTAGTAGTCGAATGGTCGAACGTCAGGGATGGTCGAACGTCAGGGATATTAACAGTAATGAGCGAGAAAAAAAACTAATTAGCTAACCGTCAGTGTCCTTGATGTTCAGAATGATTAGAGAGCCCCTGGCACCGTTAAGGTAGTAGTTGGTCTCAGGGATGACAACATATCGTGGATCAGAAACCTCCAAACCATCTTTGAACCTGAAGGGGTGAGTATGATCAGTGGTAGAAATATACAGTAGGAACCCGATTTACCGGCATGTTCGGGGGAAATGATTTTGCCCGGTAAATCGGGGTTCTGAATTTTACGTTTTTCTCCCGGTAGAGCCTGATGGAAAATCGAGAAAGAGACTTCATGCACTTACCAGGTAACGGATGATTCGGGGGAGCTATCTGGTACATTACAGGTCAGGGTCTCCTTCGCTGTATTCTCTTTAAAGTTCTGAGTAGCCTCGATTGTTGCACTGGGCTCCGTGAAGTAGTTTACCTGAAACAGAACCAATTGCCTTATTTGGGTGTTTCATACCATAAAGCCGAGCCTTATTTGGCAAAAACTGCAAAAACGAGCCATATTTGGTCATCGTACTACTAACCCTGACGTGTGCGACCCTGCTGTAGATCTTATAATCTCCACTCTGCACCACACAAGTGATAGTAACCTTGTTGATCTCTATTGATTTCACTGTAATACAGGAAACTTGCCTCCTGCCCCTCTAAAGCTGTTAAATCCTGAGAAGATGTCTGTAATAATAATTAGTAATTAATCAGTATAATTAGTAATTAATTTGTATATAATATCTGGGAATCTTAGTGTTAGCTTTATGGGGAAGAAATCTGGGATATACCGATATAGACAGTGTCTATTAGTGTCTATCAGACACGCTGTATAAAACCTCTAGGATTGTTCTAAATCATACCGAGTCGATAATCTGATTGCCCACGACAGCCTCGTTCATGTACCACCGATAAGTCAGGTCACTGTAGATGGGGGAAACAGAGCAATCCAGCCTCATTTGATCCCCTTCGTTCAATGTCGCATCCTCTGGTTGACTGGTGAAATTAAACGTCCCTGCAGAAAAGAGTGGATTGTTGTTGGAGAGATAAGTACCTAGAGATACAATGTCGGGGGATGGTTACAAAATAACCCTTTTCGCGACCTTCACGCGCTGACAAGGGAGGGGTTACCCTCTCCCAGGGGGGGGGTATGGAAATATGTATAACCTGCATAAACGGAGACGGTCTGTACAAAAAGGAAAGCCAGGCATCGAATATTCATATTGCTGATACTGCTAGAAGGGGATTTAACTTGTTAGAAACTGAATTGTGTTGTTCAAACCTGCAGGGAAACAGGTTCGAGAAAGGGACAATTAAATAGGTTTCAGTAAAAAACGACCAGCTGGAAAATGATGAATGATCCAACATCAACACATAAACGTAGCTGCAAATAATATATGGGCAGTAATAATACCGGGTTGACATGTGGTGGAAAACATAAAATACAACTCTGAGTAGAGATGGCTCAACGCGTTGCAACGCCCTGTAAACCGAGGCGTGAGTAAACAGGTTTAGTTGCAAACGATCAGTGTGTGGGAGAAATTGAGACATCGAATCGAGAGTTAGGAAATGGGGCAAGCAAAGTTAACAACTAAACTATAAGTATGTTTAAACCATTTCTATCTAAGTAGTATCAGTGCACCCGAGGACTGCCCCAGCTGTAGTTTACGTTAGTTGGGGTATACGTCACTGACCAGAGTGAATCAATAGAGCATCAAAGGGAGGGAGAGGGAGTTGTTGTAGTAAACGCGGAGTCATATTTCAGTATTTTTATTCGCGGCACGCTCGTTATCAGGTGGGGGTGTGAGTGTATGTAATGACACACGAACACTCCCGATTCTTGAAGTGAATCTGGAGAGAAAGAAGCTTGGTGTGAGCAGAACATTTCATCAAACAGCTTCTCAGAACATGTGTTTTTGTAGTTTGTTGTGTCAGAAGCTGCTTCTGACACAACAAACTACAAAAACACATGTGTTTGTGGCAGGGGTGAACTAGAAAGTGGTACTTTCAACACTTTAATTAGTACCTGGGAAATCTAAATTACTAGAAAAAAAACAAGCATCGAACAATCTACAAAGCTGAAAAACATGGCTCACTCTGCTGCACCGTCAAAAATATTGCAAGTTTGAAGTTTCTAGATAACCCTACAACTAAGTTCCAAGGGCATGATATAGAGTCTTTCTTCTTAGCTCTCTCTCTCCAAGTTATTAGGACCTTGGAGCGCTCAATACTCGGGTGGAGCACCCTGGTTCTAACCCCCATGTACTGCGAGCTGCTCTAATTGGTGCAAGTATGTCACGTGACTACAAATACTCGCCTCTCATTGGTGGAGACACATCACGTGACTACAATACTTGCATCTGATTGGCTGGATAATTTGGGAGTGCAAAAGAAAGACGAATGTTGTGTGCGTGTAACAAACAAGCTAAACTTCCAACAAGAGAGACTTCTCTCCACTAGTTAAAGTAACAATCTCACCTAAAGAAGGGTGACCCTGAAAATCTCTATGGAGATTGGAGAGTTCGTTTTCCTAGTTGGAGTAACGATCTTATCTAGTAGGTAAAAGGATCAAAACCTACTACTTGATCAAAAGTTACTAGTAAAGTAGATCTCCATAGACAGAGGGAGAGAGAGGTATACTATTGAGAGGGAGGGAGAGAGACTATTATAGATAGGATCGAGAGCTGAAGCTCTAGATCGGGCAGTGTGCAAACTTCTTTCCAGACGAGACAAAAAGTGGATTGTATCCAGATCCTGCAATTGCAGTTTTTGTCTCGTCTGGAAAGGCGCTAGCCTACTCAATACACCAAACGTGTAATATGAGAAGAGAACTGATAACCCCTTCTCCTCCAAAGTCTACCAGCCATCTCCTCTATCTGCAATCTTCTCTCTCCCTCCCTCAGTATCAATATCAAGCTCTACAGTCTCTGTTGCGTGGTATTTTTCTTCCGTGAGGATTACTGCGTATCGATGGATAAATCAAGACATGAGCGAGAACCAGGAACTCGAATGAATTGTTGGCACAAATGAGGAGAATATAATATTACGGTGAATAGAGATAGCGATGGAGTTGGAGAGAGAGAGATATGAGATAGATAAAGAGAGATTTAAAAAAAGAAGTGAGAGAGATGAGAGAACGATCGGGTTTATAATCTCTGCTTCGGGCGACGACGCGGGACATTGTTTGACAAAATCAGATGAATTGGTTTTCAGGCCTGACAAATATCGGGAGAGAGAGAGAAAGGGAGGGAGATTTAGAGAGGCAGGGAGAATGAGAGAATAGGAGAGAGAGGCAGAGAATGAAAAAGAGAGAGAAAGTAGATAGACAGAGAGGCATCTGGTTGAGGAGCTCTAGTAAGATAGAACTAGAACAATTCATTACAAGCAAAGGTAAATGACGAAGAGGGAGATGTAATGAGATGAGTTATCGTCATAGCTAATTGAAGAATACAAAACTACAAAACATTGAACAACAAAACATGATACTGTGTCTTTGCTGTGGTCTGATCAGGAGACACGATCATCAGCGAAGAAGAGGATAGCCTTGTATTGAGTCTAGACATCGGGGGGGGGGGGGGGGGGTGACCAGAACTGATGATGAGAAACAAGAATCACTGATTGGGTCGACATACACGGCAATCAAAACTAAACAAGGGTTGGGGACCTTAGCTTGCATACGAAAACTCTCTCCAACCTTGTCAACAAGAGTCCAATCTTGAGAAGAGATAGATAGAGAGAGAGAGAGAGAGAGAGAGAGAGAGAGAGAGAGAGAGAGAGAGAGAGAGAGAGAGAGAGAGAGAGAGAGAGAGCTGAGAGAGAGAGAGAGCTGAGAGAGAGAGAGAGAGGAAGATAGGTAAACTCGTGTCGCATTTTCCATCATGCTTGTGCTGTACAGCTTACTCAAAACCAATCGCCTGGCTCCGAGCAATTAGAAAACTTTGATTAATATTTTAACAATCTCATTGTCCAGAGAGATGAGGGGAAAGACCATTGGACAGGGTTGGTGGAATGGGGACACCGCGGAGATCTCCAGCTGGGAATTGGGATCCCATGGGGAACACAGCCATAAAATGACCCAAAAATAGGCTGAAGAAACATGGAAATTGGGACAACAAAGGGGGCTGAAAATACTATCGCTCACAGCTGCCCAAAATAGAGACATGAGGTGGAAATTTGGCGGTTAAGGTGTGATATTGGGAGATTATCACAAGTGATACTAATTGGATTCAAAGGGATAGCGACTGTATTTCCTAAATATCTCTCTCCTTCTCTCCCTCTCTCTATATCTCTCTCCTCTATCTCTCTCTCTCTCCCCCCTGATTTCACACAACTGTTTTTAATTAGCAAAACACTGTCAGACACAAACGATTTTTGCCCATTAACCGAGGAATGTCCGATACCAAGTAGACGCACTTAGAGAGAGAGAGAGGAGAGAGGGAGAGAGAGAGAGAGAGAGAGAGAGAGAGAGAGAGAGAGAGAGAGAGAGAGAGAGAGAGAGAGAGAGAGAGAGAGAGAGAGAGAGAGAGAGAGAGGGAGAGAGACAGAGGGGAGAGAGAGAGAGAGAGAGACAGAGAGACAGAGACAGAGAGAGAGAGAGAGAGAGAGAGAGAGAGAGAGAGAGAGAGAGAGAGAGAGAGAGAAGAGAGAGAGAGAGAACTGAGCTAGCTGCTTTGGACCCAGACTGATTTGGGAGGATTGGTTAGGCTCACAATTTAAACGAAGATTTGCTACTGTAATTTCAGGATCAACATACAACATACAAGATAAGACCCAACTGAAAAGTCGGATCTCTACCTACATGGCATTCATTATACGTAGGTATGCAGTATGTTCCATACAGTGCCCAAAACTGCTCTCGGGCTTCTACCCCAACTACTGATCCCGTCTCTAAAACACCACAACAGAACCATTAAATTTACTGTCCCTTTTGCATGTGGATCAGTCACAGAACGCTGACTATAATGGGCAATTGTCAATTGCCAATTGATCAAGTACTCTGGACCAGTAAGAGACTTGTGGGAAAAGGTTGAGTGAAAAACTACGGAAAGCTAAAGCCAGTTCAGAAGAAAGCTGTGTTTGTGAGTATGACCTCTTGCTGTGTTGACAAACCAATTATAGGGAGAGAGTGAGGGAGAGATAGAAGGAGGGAGATAGAGGGAGAGATCAGGGAGGGAGAGAGAGAGACTAGAGAAATAAATAGACTCCGACTCCCGACTCACCCCATATCATATCAACACCTTATAAAAATGGTCAACCAGTCTACTTCACCCCCATCATGGTAGTACAGGCAGGTACGAGAGAAATGCTGCACACACTCGGGAAAAAAACACTCCCTTTCTAGGAGAGAAACAAGGGGAGAAACTTTATATCGGAGCGAATCTTAAAGAACAGCTTGTGGGTAATCAGTAATGGGTATGTGTGAACTTTGAAAGATGTTCACAAATGTTCCTAAAATTGAGATGTTCCTAATTTTGAAATGTTCTTAAAATTGAGTTTTCAGTGGGCTACAGTTTAGAAATTCTTACAACATATATCATGTTTATGCATGAGCGATTTGTAGCGGTAAAATAATTTGCCTATAAAACTAATGAGCATCCATCCCCCATACTCAACAAGCAGATTTAGTGGATCTGATACTACTTAGACTTGCTGCGACTACAACTACT
This sequence comes from Hormiphora californensis, assembly GCA_020137815.1. Taxonomy (NCBI): domain Eukaryota; kingdom Metazoa; phylum Ctenophora; class Tentaculata; order Cydippida; family Pleurobrachiidae; genus Hormiphora; species Hormiphora californensis. The sequence goes on from CM035359.1 coordinate 5,599,282, forward strand.
AAACCATGTTTAGGGGTCGTTTATATACCCCATTTCTTTCCAAGAAATGGTAGCGGATGCCGGATAACTTGATGCCGGATATAACTTGATAACTCTAGAACATGATCAACCGAGGAAACGGAGGAAGAAATTTAAATTGGATTTGTGATATTATATTTCTCTCGTAATCATATATCTCTCTCCTTATAAATCAGTTAAAATTCTCTTCCTCTTGAAATCTCGGCGGAGTGCCTGACAAATTCAACAGTCGCTTGTCAAATATCTATCCTGACACTCAAATATTCCTCAAACCTGACGTCAACTCTTTCACTCGGTGAATGAAATTGAAAACAAGATAACAAACACGGATTAGCCAATATTAGCAATTAAAAACATTAGTGAGACAAATAAAGTATGCTATGGTCATTCAATATTGAAACTAAAAGCTTTTTTAAATTATTTTTTGCCTACTACGTGTGCAATGCCAGGTTTTCACCATTGCTGGATTGCGGCAATGGGCAATTACACAGAGCCACAGTTTCATAAACAACGAACATTAAATAGGATAAGAACTAAAATAAAGGAGGCCACTGTATAAGATGACACATAAAATGTCACACAAAATATGTCATCACATTATCGCTGCTGGGAGAATCTTGTGTTCTATGTGTGTGTGTGTTGTTCTATGTTTGGGAACCCAAATATATTTGCACCCGCAGGACTTCCAATACAAAATACAATACAATCGTCAAACAAAGTAACTACAGACGTCGCGGGGGAAAACGGTTTACCAAAGCCATGTTGACTGATTTCCATCACGATGGTATAGTATAATGGTGGGCCTTTAGTGGCAGTGATATCATGTTCTGAAGTCGTGCGTCATAGCTCTGATAAGGTCCACTCGATGACAGAGTTTATATTTCAGGGTCATGTAATGAACACGCCCTGAACACACCCGGAGTAGGCCCCCTGAGGCAGTTGAATTAAGAATAACAAAGGAACAACAAATGTAGTGTGTCGCACATGATGATTCAGACGAATGAGGTTTGTATAGACAGTGTTGGATGACAAAAAGGGGAACTCTAATAACTGTCA
>CM035359.1:5602855-5604078 GCA_020137815.1 Hormiphora californensis
TACACCCCTCTATCATTGCACAGCATATAATATTCGGCCGCTACTGAACCCTTTGGAGATAAAATAGAATATATGCCACTAAGATCCCCTCCAGCACCTCCCAGTTACTTCATACCCGAAATAATGCTGCCCTGTGATTGGCTGATGTGTTTTAAGAACTGTACTCTGATTGGTAGATAGCTGGGAAGGAGCGCTCCTATTGGTCAATGTTACAAAACAGCAGCTGACTAACTGAGCGATAGTTTTACGTACGATGGTTACAGCTCAGCAAGGTTACATGGTTGTATATGGGACTGAGAGAGAGATAGAGAGAGATAGAGAGAGATAGAGAGAACAATAGAGAGGAGAAGAAGAGAGAGAGACTCTCCGACTCCTTCGTCCTTCGCTCTCCCGCTCGAGGCTTTCTCCTTCTCTCTTCTCCCCGCTCTTTTCTTCTCTCTCTCTCTCTCTCCCCGCCCCCCTCGGCGCATTGCTCTCTCGCCGCCTCATCTCCCTCTCGCCCCAGCTCTTTTCCGCTCTCGCTCCCCTCCCTTTTGGTTTCCTCTCCCTATGGGTCGCTCTCCTATACTTACCGTGAGACGGAAAGAGTTTTGCAGTTAACTGTTAACAGTGTGCACGGCTCTAGTTGCTGCACGTTGCCCCTCGCAACTGAAGAGGTTACACAATTATTGTGACATAACAACGTGACATCCGGGGATTTTACCTTGGTTTTTTCTGGTGTTTTCCCACCTCCCCCTCTCCCCCCATACAGCATTTCCCGGCGGGGGGGGGGAATGAAAAGAAAACCTACGGGCAGATACTTGCCTAGCTCGACCCCCTTTTTAACTAGTTTGAACAAAACAACGTCCCGATGTGACAGAAAGTGTTTTTGCTGGTGCTACCAAACCCCCTTAAAACCCCCCCTAGTGCGAGGGTGTAGACCTACGCCTCTCACATTTTGCTCATCGTCCCTGAAGAGAAAGCTAGGATCGCCTATACGAAGTTGCTATTGGGGAGATCTTGATCTAACTATAATAGTACTTAGTCATACAATATAATTGTGGGGGCATACCGACCTACGTTTGGGATATCTGCCGTTGGATACTTCTATAATAACACTGATCGCACTAAACATTCTATACTTTGCAATTAGAAAAAAAATTTAGATTGTTCTGGCGGATGGAATTCACTGGGGTTTTGGGGTAACAAAAGGGGTTGGGCAGGAGGGTATATACTTGTTTCAG